>QANY01006039.1:2244932-2272191 GCA_003255025.1 Datisca glomerata
ATTTCCTTTACATGTTTATTTATTTAGCATTCTTGCATCGTCATGCTTATAATGCGATTCTTGCATTATTCCCTTATTATTATAATTAATGTTCATGTATGTGTGGATTATAATTTTAATAATTAGATTTAGATTTTTTTACTTCTATTATTTTATTTTCACTAAAAAAAAGCCGACGATGGACTTTGAGATTTTTGGGATATCAAACTTCTCGAACTATTGAGGTGAGGAGTTATTCTTGGGATACCGAGAATAACTCTAATAATGCTTTGATTTAAAAAGATATAAGAATACAAAAAAATAATTTTTTTTCAATGGTCTTTGAACCACCCATTAAAAGTAATTTATTTTGTTCATTTCTATGATACAAAATGCATCAAATGGGACATTCAAAAATGAATCTCTTTAACATTTGCCTTAAAATAAAAAATTAGATAGTATTTGATTAAATTTGATAACCATTTTATAATGGATGTTGTGGGGTGCTAATACCTTCCCCCACACACAAATGACTCCTGAACCAACTTTGAGTTTTCGTAGACAAAATTTTCATCTTAAAATTGGGTGACCAATCACACCCTAAAATGATTTGTGGCGACTCCAAATTTCTTTTTCTTTAAAAAATAAATTTTTTAATCGCCACTCCGCGTCGCACGCACGTTGCGACACAAGCTTATCAACATTAACAATTTAATAAATATTGACTGTCTGATCAATCTAATGGTCTTGATTAGTTTCTCTTAGGATTGTCACGTCGGCAATCCATATACTTTCGTTTGATTGGTCTGTTCTTCATAATCGCCTACTTGATCCTACGGTTTTTGCTCTATCTTCTCTTCGATGAAGTTTTCGATCTAGATCTTATCAAGTGTCATATAAAATTTTTTCCGTTCATATATCTCATGTCCTTAATTTGTTTTAGAATTTTTCGTAAAAGTTGTCATTTAGTTTGTTAATAATTTTTATCAATTTATCAAATATTATTCTTTTTTATTAAAAGGTAAATTTAATTCAACCAAAAAATATTTACACAGTTACAAAGGGTGTACCCCATGTAAGGACACAAAACAACAATTAATAAACAAACAAAATTTAAACTAAGCTAAAAAGGAGAAGGGGCGAAGGCCTATACTCGGTTCCATCTTTCAAAAGGGAAAGGGTTAGCTTGGATATTATCTTTAGCTAAAAACAGAAGCCTATCCCCAACCATACTAACCTTCTTCTTCAAGGTAAGAGATGAATCAAGACATTTAACAGTAAAAACTCTTTTGTTCCTCTCCTCCCACATACAATAAATGTAAGAAGTGAACAATATCTTAATGAGTAGAGGAAGCAACGTCTACAAATTTATAAATCAACTTCCGTTTGTGTTAGAAGTTATAAATCAACAAATTTTTTATTCTTTTTCAACTTCCGTTTATTCTTTTTTTAATTAAAGGGTAACGGTTTCTTTGTAATTTTTTTTATTCTATCTATTCATTGAATAAGTGATTTGTTTGAAGATGCTCATATACGGAACGCCTCGAAATAATATCAGGAGCTGGAAATTCAATTAACCGAGATTCAGAAGTGAAAATTTCACCTCGACCATCAATAGGTTTAGCCAGGACATTTATAACACGTCCTAAATAAGCATCGCTTACTGGTATCTGAGCAATTCTTCATGTTGTTTTTTACAGAATGACCCTTTAACTATTAAAGGATTAATAGAACGAATCACACTTTTACCACTAAACTATACCCGTTACAATGTGATTATTGTATATAAATGGACCTTTTGTTGAACACGAAAATAGGTCGTAGTAAGAAGTAATCAAAAAATAAGATCAGGAAGGAATCATGAAAATGAGAGCGTTGACGTATTTTCATCAGGGAGACTAAAGAGATTAGGAAAAGATGACTCATTTAACTAACTAAATCACAAGTTTTTTTTACAGAAACCTGAGAGTTTGGTTCTAATTCTGAGAAGCTTTCTCCAAGCCAATTATTGGATCTGCATGAATTACTTACGTGCAAGGCATGTGGTTTGAATCTAATCTCTAATATATTGAAAGAGATCATCCAAGAGAAACTTTCGCTTTCAATTTTACCCTTCTACTAAAACTGTTAACCCTAAATTACACATTTAAATGATAGATGTCAAAATTTAATTCGATAGTGCTTATGAACAAAAACACTTCCTAATATTTTGTACATGTAAAATTTTTCATCTCTAAATGCGTGTCATGCTCAATATACACAATTATCCTAAATTACATCTTTAAATGACAGATGAAACAATTTAATTGGATATTGCTTATGAACAAAACACGTTTCCTAATATTTTATACCTGTGCAATATATTATTACGAAAACCGTTAAATATAATCTCAAATTGGTAATGACCTGTCATACGCTTCAATTAAAACTTCATCAATAAATTAATACATTTCAATTAGATGTTGCTGAGAAAGATATATGAATATTGTACCTAGAAAGTGTCAACAGAAAATGTATTTAAGGAATATTTTATTTAAATTAAACAAGTGCGAAATTGAATTTTTTTTGTCAACAATTGCCACTCTTCCGTACATGCATTACCCATCTCTTTGAACTCCAATAGAAATCAGACTACTTGAAAATGGCTGCAACTTTTCATTGCCTTTGAAATGTGGCGTCCCACCATATGTTATAAACTACTTGAAAATGGTTCCAACTTTTCATTGCCTTTGAAAAGAGGCGTCCCACCATATGTTTATAAACTCATTGCAGTCTTCATCGTTCAACTGCAATTTTCATCATTCTCAAATATCCTGCAGTATTTCCATATTCATCAATACAATGCGAGGGAGAAAATCACATCCAAATAAACAGCCAATAACTTCAACAAGAAAAGAAAACAGTGAGAGCAATATTCATAACATGGAGAGTAATCTCATTAGTGATTTATCTGCTTTCCAAAAGGAATGGAGTATCAAGGTGAAGGTGTTAAGAAAAAGAACGGTGGAGACATACAAAATCAGAAAGGAGACCTCAATATAATGAAATTAATAGTTAACGACATGGAGATAGGCAAATAACACTTCTTAAATTCATTGTATTACATATTACTACAAACTATACTCACTCGTTATTAACAGGGTCAAAGAATTCAATGCACGTTATACAATGAAACTATCGAAACTCTTTTTGAAAAGGGTAGATCCTATGTAGTTCAAAATGAAAACATACGACTAGTTAATCTGAACTAGCTCAACGTGCATGGGGAGATTGAATTGTCGCTTACATGGAACAGTCAAGTAGAGCTTATTAATGATGAGACAGATTCAAAATTAAAGAAATACAACTTTGTGAATTTCAACAACGTCAATAATTATATCAATTCAAATAAAGTTATAGATAAACAGTCTATATTATACTCTATTGTAGATATTCGAGGTGTTGTGATTAGTGTAAAGCCGGCAGTCAACATCCATACACCTTGGAAATGAGAGAGAATAAAAAGAAAAAGAGATATTCTACTTCTGGACAAACAGTAATCACATGCTGATTTTTTTTTTTCATTCTACCTGAATTGCATGGATGACTTATATTTATATATAAACATCTATCTATTGCATTTATAAGGTCCAAAATGAAAAAAATAGGACTTTGTGCGGGGATTTGGCTGTGAACGAGGGAAATGAATTAGAGGAATTGGTGCAAACAACACCTTCAGTCATTGCTACAAACCTTTGGGCTGTTATCTTTTAAGGTAATTTTTATAAGTTTTATCATTTTATTTATATTTACTCATGATAAAGTGATGCATACATAATTGTATTTGTAAATGAAGTTACGTTGTCAATAACGACTATCACTATCATAATGATTAATCCATCAGTAGAGGAAACTACGTCTCTAACAACAAGGTATTTGTCAAAAGTATATTATAATTTGAAGGAAGCACATTATGTTATTCTATTAAGAAGCTAAAACTACAAGTTGAAAAATACATCCACAATAAACAACAGAAAACACACGCTTCAAATATTACATGAAAGACATTTCCACTTAAGAAATTTCTAGGAAAAATTGTTGTAAGAAAACAACCAATTGCTTTAGTTACTTGTACTGTCAATAATTGCCACTGTTACTTTCTTAGAGCACATTACTTTAAATCATTATTAGAGAGCACAGTAACAGTTGACACGATATCATTACTTGAAGGACAACAATTTCAGTTTTTTCGCTATTACATTATATTCTAATACTAACATATTATTCTTTAGGGTTCAAGTTACAATGGAATAGGAAGGCCTACAAAAGCTGATTGCTCCTTCAAAATGACGATTTGAGGCCCCAATTGTCTGCTTAGAAGATATAGTTTCGGTAGTAAAAACATTGTGCGCAATTGAAGTTAAGATAACAAATATACAAAACAAGGAAAATCCATGATTTGAAAACTGTACTACGTGGAAGGGCAGTGTTTATCCAACCGGCATTACAGCAACGATGTTTTTCCTCAATGCAATAAAGATGATGTTACATTCACAAGAAAGTACATGCTTAAGAGTATTGTCTCAGATGAAAGTATTAATGACAGCGTAACTTTATTTAACGCTACTGAATATTTGACTGACTGCAACGTTTTAAAATATTCAAAGTAACTTTTATCTGTATATCTAACTCATATTTTACTAGTGTTCTTCCGCTACTTACTTCACTTATTAACTTGATTTGGATCTTTATTACAGTGCGATAAAAAAAAGAAAACGCTGCACATTACCAGAACTTGATCTTGGCAGAGGACAAGAAATACAGGTTTTGGATAAGGAATTACAAGAGAGGGGAACTTGACAAAAAAACATTTCGTTGCGTAAGATATATACAAAGTAGACAAAGAAGGACATGTTCATTACAAATGTTATGAAACAAGACTGAAAAAACCCAAGATAGAAAAATAATCGCATAAAAATATAAGGAAACAACTTTTTAAGTTTTAGGTTTGATTAGGTTTATCTTTCTCAAAGTTTAATTTTTGTCTTAGTTGGGGAATAATAGGATTTCGTTTCTCTTCAAATATTTTAGTATATTATGTTTAAGGTTGCTGGTTTGTATTTAATTTCAGACTTTATATATTGTAATGCATCACAATAATGTAGTAATGTATTAAAAGTATATTGCCTTTTGTTGCAATTTTGTTACAATTCCATCTATTGTAACCTTTAACATTATTGTTTTAATAAATAGTACGTTATTTTGTTGAGCTTGGTGATTATTGCATCCAACTTTTTCTATTTAATACTGTAATGAATATATAATATAGTCCATAAATACCTACACCTTTCTAAGTACGCAAAACGTTCTGTTTTTTGAAGTATAAGTTTCTTACATAGAATAAGACACTCATTTGGATCCTACTTTTTAGAAATCTACCAACACAGAACAAAGTAACAACAAAAGTTCTGGAAGTAATGTTCTGGAACAAAACTCATTTGTCTCAAATAGATTTAAGCAACTCATAATATGCGTGCAATCACAAGAAGAAGGGCAAAGAAAAATTACATGAAGACAGACAAAGAAAATTCAGAAGTCGAGTGAATCAAACAAAAGAAGTCGGAAATTATGTAACAACAATTATGATGGATTTTATGGTTAAATCTTTTTCAAGTCACTCTTCGATCAGGGTTATTGCTTTAATAGTGTACTAACCCAAGAAGAGACATCCCTCAAAGTTTTTACCTTTGAGGTTAGTAAATACTCCTAGGTGTGTGGGGATAAGTAATGCGATAAGATGAACCTCATTCCAGTTATCTCCAGCTTTGTTTTTCTACGAGTAGAATTCATTTTCCTGTTTTCTCAATGTTCAATTGTTATTGTAAATGGGGTTTGTTAAGATTTCATTTTTCCGATGTTTAGATGCCTTTTTGTAAATGGTTTAAGTATTATTCTTTAGACACTTCTGTATGTTCTGTTTGATATTGTTGTGTATTTTTTTAGACTTTAGATACTGTAATGCATCAAAGGCATGTAATTCTATATTAAAAGTGTCTTGACTTATGTTGCAGTTTTATGTTATAATTCCATCTATTTTAACTCCTTTTACGATATTGTTATAAGAATAGTATGATATTCTGTTGAATCTGGTAATAATGAACTCCTATAGAAACTAATAACAAATATCAATCAGTTAAATTGAAGATAATCATCTCTAAGGAAAAAATTATCCTGAAGTAACGTGGCACCCAAACTTCTCCAAATTTATTATAAATGTTTGAATTTAGAATATGCAAAAGACAAGACTTCATTTAACTAACCAGAAGATGAGTTAAATATAGAGGAGCATACCAAATATATTCACATGAACAACACCTTTTTCACCATCAACTTCGAGACTTGTCCACGTCGGATCGTCCCATCTCATAGACAAATATTAACTATTTCACTAAAATAGCATACACGTTTAATTCCCCACTCTAAAAAAAACATTTTAATCCTAGTTTCTGAAAAAAAAAATAGGTTGAACAGTCCTAGATACTTTTTTTAAAGTATCATTGTTTATCTATCATTTACTCACCCTTAATATTGTCATAACAGCGCTTACCTTGAATAATGTAATAACTACTGAGAAGAAGCTCATGAATGCAGTTGCAAATATCAGGGGGCGTGAAAAGACATGAGATCTTTTGTACACGTATTTGTAAATCATAATAGTCAGTATGCTAACATATAAAGGGCATCAAATCATAAGACAAGACAAACACCATTCTTGAGATTGGCACTGGCACTATATAATGATGTTATATAGTGCCGACTTTTCAGCCAAAATATTAATTTTGGTCCAAAAATGTATAAATCTTCTTTTAATTGTCAAGAATCTGATGAAAGATATAACTAAAATCAAGAGTAACGTATTTAACGTGATGAAACCGGAAAAAACACTTAGAATTAGAAAACTATTATTTTTCATCTTTATAATTGTTTTTCAAAATCACTGTTTCTAAATTTCTAAAGTCATCGATTATTTTTCGACAAACTCATTTTCTAAAAAGATAAAGAGAGAGGATATATATTTTTTGAATTTCTAAACATCAATAATGGGACAAAACATATTGTAATGTCAAATATTGTGTTCAGATATTGTAAAGTCAAATATTATGCAACTATTGACAGTTACTTAGAAAGCAGTTTAAAAAAAAGTAACTCTTGATATACAACTATCCATTTTTAAATAACTTCGCACATTGTATGAAATATTAAGGGACTTATACCTCCTCACAAAAAACTACCCTTCACTTTCTAGAATTACATTGTAGAATCTACGATTTCTAAAGAAATCAACAACAAATACTATGTATTTTGGAGAGGACATATTTTAGAGAGTGGATATTGATCACCGTATCACAATCTCAAGCAATATCGAAATTAACAGATCCAGAAGAATAGATATTGCTAGGCCACTATCATTGAGTAAGAAAAACGACAAACAAATGACTCTTCATTTTCATAAGCATGTTCTAAAGTCTAAACTCATAATATCTACATACTTGATCATTGCAGGAAATCCATTCCAGTGTATAGGGCTTCTGAGATACAAAGCAAACAAGGAGTCACTCATGCACATCTTATCCCACAATTCATTGAACTAGCGAATGGCTTCAGATTATTTGAGTATGTAAACACGTTACACATTCTATTCTCTATATCTCTTTCTAGTTGCTATCTTAAATACGGTCACACTTGAAGTATGTTAGCATATTTCGTTAAACAGACATTGGGAAAGCATGATTGTTTCACATATAAAAAATGAAAAACAGAAGGGAACACTATTAGAATCTCTGCTAGAGGGAACAATATATTTATAAATATTTATAAATATGTATATGCTAAAACATATCAACAATAACTTTGGGAACCTAAGATTTTGAAAATTAAACTTTGGGAAGACACGACTTCGATTTACTGCTTTTAAAAAATATGTGTTGTTATGTCTTAAAGTACTCTTGAATTTATTGAAAAACGAAAGGACTATTTTTTATGGAAAATTGAAACCTAATTAATTTTACAACAATGAAATACTAACAAATTTGACATGACAACACTACTTTCAATATGTGAGAGCTTTCCCCAATACATAAAATGTGTGTTTTCATTTAAAGATATTAAAGACTTCAATTTATTGAAGACCAAAAGGCTAATTCTTCTTGGGAAATTGAAACTTAATTAATTGTACAATAATAAAATAGTAACATATTTTACAAGGCAACACTACTTCAATATATGACAGCTTTTCCCAATTATTTGGAGGAAAAGTTGTTGTATTCGGGGGTGATTGTCAACAGGTATTACCAATCGTACCGAGAGCAACAAGGCAATAAACTGTTAATGTTAGTTTGGTTAGATCGTATCTCTGGAAGAATATGGAGATATTTTCATTGGTTCAGAATATACGCGCTCAGAATGACGAAGGTTTTTCTAATTTCCTGTTAAGGATTGGAAATGGAACTGAACTAACAAATAATGAGGACTTTATCACCTTACCGGAAGAAATAGTGATTCAGGAATTTGATCCATATACTGCGGAGCTCATGCTTATTAATTCAGTGATTCCTAACTTATTAGACAATATGTCATCAGTTGAATATATGACGCAACATGCGATCTCGTCAATCACTAATGAATACGTGGATCACATAAATGAAAAAAATGAATGGATTATTTCCTGGAGATGTAGTGGAGTTTATGAGTTTTGATGAGGTTGTTGATGATACGAATAACTATTATCAACTAGAATTTTTGAATTCATTGGTACCAAATGGCGTTCCTCCACATAAATTAGTCTTGAAGAAAAAATGTATGATCATATTATTGCGGAACTTAGACCCGGCTAATGGTTTATGTGATGGAACTAGGCTGGTATGCCATGACTTTGGAAAAAATCTAATACATGCAAAGATATCATTTGGCCAACACGTTGGAAAAGATGTTTTCATTAATATGAAGTATTACACTTCTTCACAAAGTGTTCGTATCGTTTTTAGTGTATTCTTTTTATTTTCAAGTTTTAGGAAAAAATCTCTAAACTTAGAATATCTATAAGTTTAAAATAACTCAACCAACATAATTAAATATAAATTTCATACCATGGTCATTGAGATTTTTATTATCTATTAGCATTGTCAATGAGAATTTCTTTTTACTAGCAAAGTTTACTTCGACATTTTACTCTTTTTGCATATATTTTATTAATCCTTCAACAATTTTATTTGATTGTTTGAATGAAAAAGATCAGAAAAAAGTTAGACTAAATTAAAATAAGATAACAAAAATTATTCTCTTGATACTTAAGTAAAGTATTTTTAGTATTAAATATTTATACTATTTATCCTGTTATTAATGGCCTTTTGAAATTTAGTCAATCTTTATAAATTGATTATAGTTCATGTGCATTGGACGCGTGATGTGACTAGTGTTGTTAAATTTCATGTAATGGTGTATTATATTTCATTTGAACAATTTATTAATATGGCATTATAAGAATTACAGTATATTAACACGATTATAATAGTTTATTAACAAGAGAGAACAACTATCATTTTAAATTAAAGCTTCTAAACGTATGTTATAATTAAATTATATTGTTTAAATTTCATAAAGCTAATTCACTTTTCCTCTATTTGAGAATAAATTAGTAAAAAGTTGTAGTTTTATATATAACTTGTTAATTCATTTAAAGTAATCAAATTAAAATTAAGTATTATTACTTGTATTTTTTAAATTCATTAAATAGGTGAATGGGTATAAAAAATTAATGCACATTTTAATGAATTTATTATAATAATTTAAAAAACAACTCATTAGAAAATACTACATGTAAATTAAATGATTTTCTTAAGGATCACATTAATATTAATAATAAGTGGATAAAACAGTCTAAAAATGATTATCATATCTTTTCTAATTTTATTGTATTATAGATCATATAATTTTTCAATCAACACTAAATAAAAATTGTATTTTATCTAAAACATTTTTTAAAACAAATCATAACTTACTATTTGAATGTGACTTATGCATGTCGTTTTCCCCCTTAATCTCATAACCTTAAGTTATGGGCCGGGCTTCGGGGTTGGCTAGAGGACAAGAAGATTTCAATCAAAACCTATATATATTGAATATGAAGATCGATTGCATTTAGAACTCAGAAGTCTCCAATATAAAACCCTAACAAAGCTTGAACCGATTCCCATATAGAAAAAAGGAGAACATCTGAAAGAAAGTGAGAAGGAAAAGCAGGAAACTGATGACTACTTTAGATGACAGCCCTCTAGCTAAGAGGTGGCTTCCTCTTGAAGCTAACCCTGACGTTATGAACCAGGTATCGCTCAATTTAGTTTCTTTAAGCTTCGTATCTGATTTGCTGTATTTTGCTGTGTTTGAATTTTTTTGTTTCAATTTGAGCTCTTTTTTTCATTCCCATGAAGTTTTGGAGAAAATTGGATAACTTTGAGTTCAACTGCTTGGCGAAATGGTAGTTAAGTTTCTCTTTTGATAATTTAATTCAGTTATTTTTGTCCGGCAGAAATTTCTGCAGAACTCATGTTACTTTTGTTAATTAAGTATGATTGGGTTTAAGTTTCTGATTTGTTTCTTCGGGCATAGTTGAATTTAATGTTGAATACATATGATTGTGACTTCGTTTGTCATTGTTTCTTTCTGCTTAGCTGCATGAAGAAATTTTGGAATATGAAAAAATACAATGTAAAGAACACCAAACTATTTTGATAATATTATAACTTCAGTGTGGATATGTGAAAATAATGTCTATTATTATTTTTTGGTCAACACTATAGTTCCTCCATGGTCTTGGTCTACCAGAGGATGAGGCAGAGTGCAACGATGTTTATGGTTTGGACGAAGAACTTTTGGAAATGGTTCCAAAACCCGTACTAGCTGTCCTGTTTCTTTATCCCATAACACCACAGGTTTGTATTTTTGAAACAGTTGAAGTCCTTACCGATTGTAAATGATTTTAGGTCCTCTGTGTCTATCTGTATACTTAAAATTCAGTTGAGACTATATTTGCCTCTTCTGATACGGGGAATTTATCACTTTCTTGTCAGAGTGAAGAAGAGAGGTTGCTGCATGAACATGCAAAGAAGGTGAGTGCAATGACAATGAGTGGATTTATGTTGAAATTTCAACTATTTCATCAAACACTTTGTGTCATCAGTTAGTGATTATTCATCAATATTAAACTTATATAAGACTTGTATTCTAGTTTCATGTTTGAAGATCTTTCTTTCCCTGCTCTGTTATGAACGTAGGAATGCAGTGGTGGAGTTTATTTTATGCGGCAAACTGTTGGAAATGCTTGTGGAACTATTGGACTTCTTCATGCCATTGGGAACATTACTTCAGAGATCAAGCTTGGTAAGTTCATTATATTGTGAACGAGTATTGATATCACATTACATGTACTTGGTAGTTTTCTTGTTCGTAAGAAAGTATGTATTAATTCACCAAACTTCCCAAAAGGGTAAGATATAACCTACATTTGCACCGTGTCCTCTTTTTATTGTCAATAGTCAAATAAATAGTCCATGTGTTTTTTAATAGGACAACAAAAACGACCACTTGTGTTTGCATTGCTCTTTTTCTTACTAGGTGAGTAACATGATTTTTAACATGCTGGTATCTTTGGGTAATTCCTGACTCCATCAAGGAGATCCTTACTGGTTGGAATTTTGTGAGAAATGGAACAATTGGGAATAGGTTTTGGAGATTTACTCCTGTCTGCATCTTTTGGACCATTCGGTATGAGAGAAACAATGGAGGTTTTTTTGATGTTATCTCTTCTTTTGAGTCTGACAAACTTTTCACTTCTTTAAGGAGTTATTCACTTGGCATGAGTCTGATTACGAAATAATGATATATACTTGACTTTGTCCTGTAATATCATCCCTAAGGAGTTCTTATTACTTAGTGTGAGAGGCTACAGCACAACGTTAGTTAGTTGTATTACATATTAACACTGGATTAGTGGAGTACTAAATATTAATATCAGATTGGTAACTAACTAGATAAGATTATCTTACCCAACTTATAATTACACATTTTTCCTAAGAAGGCTTGCAATATGGAAGTTTAGATATTGTTGCATGATTATTCCAAGTTTATTTCGAGTTTTTTCTGTTATTAATATGCTAAGTTCAGAATGTGTATGTACTGATTAAGTTTATTATTTTTTCACTTATAAAAATGTCGTTCTACCCACTTGCATCCATATTAAAAGAGCACAAATTAGACGGTACCAATTATGTTAATTGGAAACGTAACTTGCCCAACCTCCTAACCGTGGAGGGAAGCAAGTTTATTCTTACTGAAATTTTCCTTCCAGCTCTTTCTGAGAATTGCACTCAAGAGGATAAAGATGCATATAAGTGAGGAATAAGAAGGACGAGTTGGCACGCTGTTACATGTTAGCTTCTATGTCTAACTTGTTGAACAGTTGCATCAGTTCATGTCCACGACAAATGATATTATGCATAACCTCCGTGAGATGTTATGGGGGCGACCTGCTTGTCAGTCCGCCATTACTGCATTGATGAACACTAGGATGTCGAGTAGAACTCCTGTTAGGGACCAGATGCTTAAACTCATTGGTGTCCTTAACGAGTTGGAGATTCTGGGAGCTAAGGTCGACAGGGAAACCAAGGTCGACATGGTCTTAAAAACCCCGCGTCTGAGTCATTCAACCAATTCAAGTTGAACTATAGCATGAACAATATGTAGATGAGTTTGACTGAGTTGATCAAACCACTCCAGATAGTTGAGAGTATTTTGAAGACCCAATGTAGTGTGAATATGAAGTCCTTGAAATAGGTTTTTCTTATGCCTTTGGATAGTTATGACATCAAAAAGCCATCAACCCACTTTTAAATGCTGATCATGTTAACTTTTCAGGGTTTATATTGGTACTACTGAGCTTTACCCTGTTTGTTCCAATCTTTTATTGTCTATCATCTTTACCTCACCATCATGTAGACATTTTTGTTTTTAAGATTACTTTGTTTATGTTCTTAATTACCTTCATCAGTTGTATGGATATATTTGTCGGAATTCTTGTACCTGAATTTTGAAGCACGATCAATCTGAGTTTATCTCGTGTAATGGAATTGCAGTTCTTTAAAAAGAAACTAATCTGAAAATTTTCAGAGTTTGTTAGCTCATGATATATATTGTACTGGCAACCAGATTTTAGATTAATTTTGTAGGAACTATATATAGACCCTATTTCGTAGGAGGTATGTGTAGACCTCTATCTTAATTCTCCATAACAAATTATGATTTTGATGGATCTTATATACTCTTTTGTTAATAAGTCAATTTATTATGAAGTACTTCAACAAGGTCTATTCTTGTTAATACAAATTTACTCTCTATCATGGGCTAATTAACTATGGTTTAGGAGAGTCAGTAGTTATAATTTTGTTGGAGGTGGAATTTGTGGCGTCAACCTATATTAATACCAATGTATGGATGATTACTTAAAACAATATTAAAAGTTCATGAGTTTTCTATTTTCCTAACTATGCTTTTTGCGTGCTTTTAGTGGAGGGATCATTCTTGGACAGGTTCTTTAAAGCCACGGCAAGCATGGACCCTATGGAGGTTCTATTTCTTCCCTAACCAGATGTTCATCCAATCTTTCTTCTTTGCCAGCGGCTTTATCCAGCATGTTATGACCAGTTGCAGTATTTTGTATTTACTTGTGCAGCGAGCAGTCTTTTTAGAAACAGATAGAGAAATGGAAGTCGCTCATTCTGTAGCAGCTACTGCTGGTGATACAGAGGTAAATTTCTCTGAGTATTATCAATTTTCTGTAAGCATAATACGAGAAAGATGTAGCTAAGCATTTACATATTGAATGCAAGAGTAGGACTCATGAAAGAGTTTGGTGACCTTGGTTCCATTACAGCGGTCTTTGATTATTATATCATGTAATGATATGATTTACATGCTTTTCTTCACGCATTGTCTCCTTAACTAGAAAGGAACATCATTTGTTGCATACTGGAGTAAAAGTAGGAGGTTGGTTACAGAAAATGAACTGATTCCGTAAAAGATAATTTATCATCTGCAAAATGTGTTTAGAAGTAGAGTGTGATGGGTGTAATACCAGTACAATCATAGTGAAATAGGAGGTTGGTTGAGCAAAGTGAAGACAAATTCAGTAAAAGATACTTTATTATCTGAACGATACTTCCAAAACTAGCATTCAGAACTGCTTAGTTTGCATAAGAATTGCGTATCTTGAAGACATTTATACGCACACCCTTCCCCCAAATGCTTTCTTTTTCCGCCCTCCCATAATTTTAGCAAATTTTTTAAGAAAAGTAACATTATACGACCAAAATCTGTTTCTCTAGATGTTATGCTTATGTTTTATACACCAATTTTCCTACAGGCTCAAGACCAAGTGAATACTCACTTTATCTGCTTCGTCTGTGTGGATGGTTCTCTCTCTCTCTCTCTCTCTCACTCTCACACGCACAAACGACCAATTGCTGTTCAAAATTTTTCATTTTCTAAATATGGAAAGCACTTTAGAAAACTGAAAAAAAAAGAGACCACTTAGAGGATACTTTAGTTGTTCAGTTCGTCTTATCTAAATGCTCGTGCAGGGAAACTTTATGAGCTCGATGGCAGATACGCAGGTCCAGTGTGCCATGGTCCAACCTCACCCGACAATTTATTAAAGGTACGTTTTACTTGTAAAAGCATTGCTTAGTAGTCTGTGGTTGCTAAGGCAAGCACCAAATTGAAATCGACTTTTGCCAAGCCTCAGTAACTCTTGTGGAGATCAGGGGCGGAATTGGAAAGATATTCTATTTTAGTGGAATCAATCAATTTACTATTTCACATTTATCGGAAGTAGAATTCTTTACTGGTTTAGTTCACTATGTATCAATGTCGATTTATTCAAAGTATATTTGATGAGATAATCAAATTATAAACTTGCTTAATTGATACTATTATCATCTAAATAAACTCTTCAAAATATTAAGCAAGATCAAGTTTTCATATCATAAAATCCATTTGACACTAAATTATAAAATTGCATATATGAAAGATAACAGAAGTAACAAGGGTTGTGTAATTACGTATGATCATATAGAACAAATTAGTAAATAAGCTATGGTAGCCAAAGAAAAAGACAGAACTAATGGGTCGTAAGTGGGGTCAAACAACTCAAGTGCAGCTTAAAATTGCAACTTTACATGAGAAATTTTCACACTTCCAACTTAGTGGGGTCAATTGGCCCTACCCTTGCTCAGGTGACCTGGCTACATCGCTGTCCACCGACATTAGCTTTCTTTTCATGTTTTTCATGTTTTTCATGTAGCAATATATCTTCTCATATTTGCAGGATGCAGCTAAAATCATACAGCACATGATCAAGAAAAATCCCGACTCGCTTGACTTTAATGTCATTGCCATCTCAAAGAAAGATGGGGCTGCTTCGTAAAAAAGGTTGTTGAGTTCATCCAAAACTTACCTAGTCTCTGTAATTCTCATGTTAGTCTGTCTGTCATGCAACTTTTCTGACCATAATAAGCCTTCCTACTGGTTAACATTTGAAATCCCAGCTAGTGTCCTTGTTCAAGTGCACACAAATTTGCGTTTTTTATTCTCCTTGTAGTAGACTTTTACTTGTAGCTGATGAGCTGTGTACTACTGGTACTGGGTGGGCTTGACTTGCTTCATGTTCTCATTGTGCATTTCGTTCGGACCGTAATTTCTTTTGGCCCAGTTCAGATCCCTCTAATTTTGGACTCTCATTTTTGTTTTTTGCGGGGGTGTGGGTGTTCAAATTCTGCAAGAGAAGTGCTACACTGGCAATTTTTTGAAGTTTACAATGACAAATTTTGCCAGAGAAGCTTGCACTGACAACTTTGAAGGACAAAGATGGGTTTTTTTTTTTTGCAGTTGGTGATTCTACGGCTGATGGCACTTCGCCCCGAACAAGCCCTCCGATCTAATCTGGAGGGCTCTTAAGGGTAAAAGTGAAAAAAGTTTTTTTTTTTCAATTTGCGGTACAGTCTGACTAGGGATGAGATGTCTTTTAACTGCCGGGTTTGTCAATGACAGACAAGTCCGATCTTAAGGACGATGATCTCTAAATTATGATGACAACATGCCATCCTTGGCATTATAATATTTTACTTTGTCAACTAAATTATCAAAAAATTGCAGTTTAGGGGTCATTTGGTTAGTTTAACCTAGAATGACTTAACATTAATTTTATTTATTTTTTATTAATATTTTAATAAATTAATATTGTTAGATTAAACTTTAATAAATGTAATTTTAATTAAATTAATAAAATGATTTTTTATTAATATTTTAATTAAAAATAAAAAACTAATAAAATTAATTTTAATTAATATTTAAATAAGTTCATAATGCTGGATTAAATTTTTAAAAAATAATTGTAATTAAATTAATAAACTAAGAGATATAAAAAAATTCAAGTGAAATTTTAACATTAATTTTAATTAATTTTTATTAGTATTTAATTAAGATAATAATGTTAAATTAAACATTAATAATTTTAATTTTAATTAAATTGATAAAATGAGAGAAAAAATATTTAATGAGGGTAGGGAAGTAATTTTGTTTGATATTAGAATTGTAATTACATTATAAATTAGGATTGTTTTTATTTTATTCTGTAATTCAATTACTTCAAATGATTACAAATTAGGATTGTAGTTTTATTTAAGGATTATCCTAAACAAATATCATAATTCAATTGCAATAGGATTATATATAAGGATAGCGTGAAATAAACGAGAGTTTAGAGTTATTCTCAGCTTTCTCTCTTACTAAAATTCAAATTATCCATTTGAAGCTTATCAGACATTTTGTCCCAAAAGTTTCATTTATGTAAGTTTGGTCAACTTCTAAGCTGTTATTAATTGTCATTGAACTTTAAGATAATATGACCCGCACTTGTTTGTTAAAATCAATTATTGGCGTTCTTTTTAGATGTTATTAAACATGTGTAGGTTATGTGACCAAAATAAAGTTTATCAATCACGAAAGTGATTAAATTGATGACAATTTAAAACTTTAAGGTTTAAAATCAAAAATGAAATTTTTGAGACCAAAATGATAGTGTACACTTCAAGAGGATAATTTATTGTATTCTTTTCTCTTTTACCCATCTAAGATGGTGATATTTCTAGTGTTGCAAGTGAGCTCTTAAAGGAGCTGCTTTCATTTTTTTTTTTTGCTCAGAGAAGAGAAAATTGTATAAATTCTGCATATATATGTATGGTGCCCCTGATGTTAAGTTCTAATAAGAATTTGTGAATTTGTAATGTATATAGTCTTATATTACAGGTAAGATAAAAATTGTTAAGAAAACCATAGATCTCAAATCCTCGTACATGGTGTCACTTAACCCATCACATCATAGGAGTTATGATTTTCAAATCATCTAACAATTTAGTATTGAGTATTACATCTTTCTTCAAAATTAAGGTGGAATGGGTTGTCGGGACTTGAACTCGGAACTAGTCGGATGGAGTAGATAATTTATTTGTTTAAAAAATTCCTCGCCAAACTATGCTTACATTTTTCATTGCACACGATTTTTCCAATGTATACATCTAAAACTCAGTTCCTTTCCATAGGCATAACTCTAACTAAGAAAGTTGAGTATTCAGTTGATAAACTCTTTCTCTTATTGAAGGAGTATTTTATAATAAAAATATAAAAATGAATGGATCGTTTGTTAGAAATTTTGAATGAAAAATTATTTTTGCTTTTTACTATTTGAAATGTTATAATAAAATGAAGGGTTGTAATGACTACTCGAATGACCACGAATCAGTCTATATATATGGCAACCCTATATGTGTTTTGAGAAGAATGAAAATTTTATATAATTTTTTCTCTATTTTACACATCTCTATATTTACTAACGTGTGCGGTTACAAACCATGGTTGCGTTCGCTGGTTCTTATGTACTAGAGTGCAACTTTCGTAAGAATGGAAAATCTGTTCTATCTTGAGAGACAATTAATCATCACTTTGTGCATCGTGGAGGGAGTAAAATTGTCTCAAGGACATAGTGTTCACACTAGGTTTGGATTAGCTTTTATTTTTTTATTGTTACAAAAGTTTAGACGATTTCAATGTTGAAGTAATTTTTATATTAAAGTGTAAGGTACGCATATTTTCTTCAACAACACGACAATTTTACACGTGCCTTTAGTTAAAAGTTTTGTTGTGAAAGCGTATTGCTATGCAATTCTTTTCTGAAACCATTTGGCATTGTTAGAGATCTTTAGTCTATTGCACTGATTTGCATTAGACATTGACTTTTATGCTTGGTTCCATTTTATAATTTTGCTTTACATGTTTTATCATTATTAATCGATAATTGTGATTATGTTTTTCTCATATTAGAATAGTGTGAAATAGAAAATAAGAAGAAAACTTCTAATCCACGTTGACAGTTTTAATTCAACTGTTAGTGGTCTTTGTACCGTTTCAAAAGCATTTTTAACACTTCTTTTCCTGCATTGTTATACTGGATCTCTAGACATTTGCAATGTTAATAATTTGCAACATGAGTGTGTGTTTGTTCCATGCATAGATTTTGAAATCTTGTTTAAGAATTCGTTTGCACTGTTTGATATATCTATATATTGACATCATCTCAGAATCCAAAACTTTATGCACTGCTTTGTCTTATGACAGTTTTAATTTATGCAATATTATGGTGTTTGTTTGACAAAATTATGTGATTTTTGTTAACTCACATATATATGGTGGTGTGGACTGATACATGTCTTAACACTAAGATTCATGTTATCGTGATTCTTTTTATTTTACTACAGCTAATGCATACTCCTCTCCATAATTGATTGAATGTATTTTGCTTGTGGGACGCACAATTTGTTGATTGTGAAAGCCATAGAAATTCTACGCGGCTTAAGTGTTGGAAATGAGAAGAGCAAGATACATTGAACTTAGCTAAGTTCCTTAAAGATGAATTTCTTTACTGCTATATGCTATTATTGTAAATTTTGTAGAATTTGTGTATAGTATTTGCATTATACACTTTTACTACTAATGAGGAATTGACGTTTTAAACATTGGAATAATTTGGAGAATCAACTTAGTGAAAACAAAAAGGTTTAAGAAGCATAAATGTGAGTATGAGTCTCTTTTGAGGAGTATTATTCAAATAATGGAATAATTCATCAAAATATTACTTCTTAATTTACCTACATTGGTCGGTAGTGCTGAATGTAAGAACCGAATGTTGATTGATAGATACTATGTTGATTGATTAGTTCAATCATACATTGAACTTGTGGGGGAATACTCTTGTTATGTGTAAGTTATATTTTTGAGAGAATTTCTCATGACTAGACAAATAATACATTGTTTGACCAGCTATTGAAAGGTCGACACTTTAGTGAAATATTTAAAGTGTGGAGGAGTTTAGTTTATGTGACTATCACATAACCTAAAAAGGTTGAAAATAAAACCTAATATTACTATTTATGTGTTCATTGGTCGTGACTACAATAATAGTGGACGATGTTTTTCATTGGTAAAATGAGATTCATTACTCAATAAAGTGGTACTCGAGAGGAGATATCAAGACTTCGTTAAAGGATAAGGACAATAAAGTCCTTAAGGCCAATTTTCTAACGTACTTATTAGGAGATGATCCTCATAGTTTTGAAAAATAATGAGCTAAAACGCTGAAACTTCTTATTTGTGGAGAAGTTAATGACTTCAAAACTTGTTGGAGGATATTTAAGTATTGGCCTATAAACTTGTGCCTACTATGATACGTAGTCGTAATCAATAAACAGGCTACCGAATTGACACACATAACGGCAACTCTTGACATTTATGTCAAAGATATAAATACCGTCAAGAATTGCTCTCATGTGAAATTAATTTCATTGACATGCAAAGTCAAATTTAACAAAACAGATCTGTTGTAAAAGTTTGATGTAGAATGTTCATCGAGGGGAATGGCTTAAAGCCTATTATTAGTTAATTAAGAGTCGTCATTGTGACAACCCTACCTAGCTGACTGAAAATCTCAAGATCTAGGTTCAAAGGGACAACTGAACTATGTTTATGACTCAGTCGCACTGAGGAGACAATTACTCCTATCTGTTCCTATGATGAGACAGTGCCCATCTGCCATGTGAACTAGGATAAGTTACGCTTTTAATGATTTCTATAGCTTGTATTTGCATAAGTTGGGTATAGCAGAATACTCTTAAAGTAAATCACCTGCGTGAGTGTGAAGGGGTCGCTTCTATGAGAATCGTAGGCTAAATTCTCTAAAACACTCATGGAACCAAGTGGTGTTCAAGGCCAAAATGAACACAACATGAGAACCAACTATGGTCGATGAGGAACTGTGTGAACTCTAATGTCTTGGTTTACATAAACGGTTGAACAGTTCAAGACATCGTGTTACTAATTAGCCAGTAAATCTGATAGTTTTTCACAAGGGAAGGTTCAAAGCCAAAAGTTACATATCTCGATACAATTACTCTTCACTTGTAATCGCACAAGCGTCTGCATTATGCTTGACATATTTAAAGAAGTCAATTTTTTCATTCATGTGGGGGATTGTTGGAAATTTTGAATGAAAAATCATTTTTGGTTCTTACTGACTTGAAATGTTATAACAATTATGTCTTTTCAATTTTAAATTGACACTATTTCAAATAAAACGAAGGGTTATAATGACTATTCGAATGATCACGAACCAATCTATATATATGGTAACCATATATGTGTTTTGAGAGGAATGAAAATTTTATATAATTTTCTCTCTATTTTACACATCTCTACATTTACTAATGTGTGTGGTTACAAACAATGGTTGCGTTCGCTGGTTCTTATGAATTGGAGTACAACTTCCGTAAGAACGAAAAATATATTTTATCTTGGGAGACAATTGCTTATCACCTTGTGCATCGTGGATGGAGTAAAATTGTCTCAAGGACACAGTGTTCACACTAGGCTCGGATTAGATTTTGTTTCTTTGTTGTTGCAGAATTTTAGACGGTTCCAGTACTGTAAGTAATTTTCATATAAAGGTGCAAGGTACACGTATTTCTCCAACATCTTTTTGGTGTATCTTCATGATAATTTTCATTTCATTTATATGGTTTCATAACCTGTCATTCATGATATTAATGCAAATAGAATATAAGGCATTAACGCCTTGTTTGGCAGTAAGAATAGTATTATATAGTATTGTATTAAATCTACCACATTGAACTATACTGTATTGTATTGGATTAAATAGTGCAGTCCAATATTTGGTGATATATCCGTTAAAGAACTGTACTACTTGTACACTGTTTGGTACATGATAATACTGATTATAAGATTGGCCTTCATCATTTATTCCTGAAACTACATATTATTTTACATTTCTGATCACAAAAAATATTTCATATTTTCAAGTATACAATACATTCAACAATATTAATAGATATATTTAATTATTAAATAAATATGTGAAAAAAGAGCCCATCAAAAGAAAATTCAAACCCTAAAGAGGGGAAATGGAGTAAGGAATTTTTTTTACTCTTAATCATGCCGAGTCTCATTGATCATGACTGTATTAGTTAATACAGTGATAGGAGTACTTTCTACTCTTATCGTATTAACTAATCCAGGCAGACTGTCAAGTCAAACACGGAACAATACAAAAATAATATTGTCAAGTCTTTTAGTATTGTTCAGTACTGACAATCAAACAAGATCTAAGTTCAAATCTATTCATATTAAAAAATATATCATGTGAAAAGTTTTCAGTTTCATTATAATCTACTCAAAATTTGCTTAGCCAATGTTGCGGACTACATATTTTTGTGAAAATTATAATTTTATGGGGATTAAGACATTTTATAACTTAAATCAACGAGTTCATAACGTGAAACCTTAAACATTATGTTTGTCACGAGAAATTTTCACAAGACGGACTCACAAATCCCAAAGTTTTCTACTAGTAATAAAACTAGAATCTCGTGTAAAAAGATGATGAAAGAATAACGTGAAATAGCAATGTAAATAAAGAAAATGAGAGGGAAATATTAGAAACGGGTCTAACCATCCTCTGAATGAGATTGTAAATTTCATCCAATTAGACCAAGAAATTCTCATTAACTTAGTGTTCCCACACACACATCCAGAAATTCAATAAATACATGATCAATTAAACCCCCTCTGTATATCGTACTACAGTGACAAATTTATATATATTAATCAACATGCGAAAATTCTTCCTATCGCTATTAGAAGAGATATCTTGGTGCAAGATATTTCTAACCTTTGAAATTGTGACATTAAAAGTCAATTATCATGTGCACTTACCTTACAAGTTGTCCATGTACAGTTTACTGGCTGCGTTTCATATTCATTCTCTGGTTACTTCAAACAGAAATTAGAAAAGAGATGGGTGAAATAGAAACTAGAAAAGAGATGAGTGAAGTCTTTGGTCAGGTAATTACGTTTATGCTTAAGAGATCGTGAATTTATGAATTTGAGTTGCATTATTCTAAATCTCCGTAGAATTTGAATTTTACAAAAATAAGGAAGAAAATAAAATGAGACAAGATAAGGGTTCTCGTGTGTTAGTGTCTAACAAAAAAAAATGAGCTGTATCATGGTGGATCCAAATGGGTTATTATTTCATTTTTAATGAACATTACTTGTCTAATTAAAAAGTCTTTTGACTACCTTAAATATCTCTATAATACTTTTGAATGAGAATTGTGATCTAAGTTGAATATAAATCTTTTGTTGTTACGACTTTACCTGGGTTTTTGAAGAACAGTGTTATCCTTTTGACATTTTCATATAATATTTTCTCTGACAAAAGAAGTTCATTGAGTTTTATAATGCGAGCACAAAACATTAACTCAGTGTAAATCTGAGTCTTAAGAAAATGACGTTGGCGGTGGTATTTTGTGAAAATAGAAAGGTCAAGGTCAAATTTTCTAAAGTCAAAGAGATGGGGACAAACTTGCCCATTGACCGTACACAACTGTTCTTGAGGTGCATTGTACCTTCCATCCAGAGAGGGCTTTAGATAACCTAACCTTCTAACGGTCTATTCTTTGACAATAATATCATTGAGCATGTTTTATAATCAGACGAATGGTTGTGATTCTCGTGGGAATTTCTTTTGTGCTCATTAAAAATATTTGCACATAAGAGAAACACATTACCTTGCCACTTGCAAGGGTTTTTCCTTGTATATCAAATTATTTATGTAATAACTTAATACAATGACTAGCTAGGGGCGAAGTCAGAACTTGTGGGATAATTTTTTTTCATACTTATATTATAATAATTTTTTTCTTATAAAATTTGATAAATTTTAAATTTTAAATGAAACAAATAATATACCATTTTGTTAAATTTGAAAGGTGTCAAATCATATACATTTGATAGTATATATTTTTGTGATTTTATAAATTGAAAGAAGTCGTTTGTTATTATTTATCTCTTAATACAATGACGAGACCGAAGCCAGAACTTGTTTCGAAGAAAGGGGTAAAAAAAATTTCAAACCTATGTTATAATAGTAATAATAATAATAATATATTTTTATTCTTACACAATTTGATAAATTTAAAATTTTGAATGAGATAGATAGTTCAATTTAATTATGTGTAAAATGTGACAAATCATATACATTTGATAAGTTTATAAACTTAGAGAAGAAAATGGTATATAGTTTTGTACTCTAATAAATTGAAAGAGTGACAAATAGTGGATTATTTGATAATTTTACACAATTTATATAAACCATATATTTATAATATGAAATAAATTGCTCGCGTTTGTAAGTAACATCTCAATTTGTCAAATAAATTGTATCTAATTTTGTTCAATTTCTTGCAATTTATGTGACAATGAACTTTATAAGCCACTTTGATTTATGTGTAACTAGTAGTTTTAATTAAGTAGATTTGGGACCACCATTGTTGTTAGTAGAGAAAGGGGTTTCAACTTATCTAGGAGATGAGACTTATAATGATATCTATAAATGATAAGGATTGAAGGGTACCAACGTAAAAAAGTTGACAATTTAGATCATTATTTTATGTAGATAATGTTGATCAGCATTTTGGTATGATTGTGATGTGGTACAAAGAAGATACAAATAGGTCAGATAAATTTTAAATAATTCAGGTCGGTAGTAACTAGAGAATTTTTTTGAAAAAAGTAAATTTCAAATTTTGTTTAGTATAACGTCTCGATCATCAATATAAATCTATCTCAGATGCATTGGATTGCAGAAGAGTTAGATTCAAACTCAAAGTGATCGTAATTTTCATTAATAATTAAATATGTGTAAAGAGTAAGGGTGTTCAGGTACAATGAATTTTTAAAAAAAAAAGAATTTGAAGAAAATTATTAAAAAAATATAAAATAAAACTTTTAATTCAATTCGGCTTACTCTAAAGTATATAATAAAAATGAAATATAGTAGAAAACTAAAAATTTTGTTTGATTCATAAATTATCAAAATTTCAAATCAAACTGAAACTTTGATTCGATGAGTTCAAAGTTGTTAAATCTACTGAATCGAACCTTCTTAATGAACTTATTGAACTGATTTGCAGTTCATTTTAAATAAGTTCAAATTGTAGTTAGTTTTCTAAGGAATGTTCACAATCAACACACGTATAAAACATGATAAGTCTTCAAATGCTATTTATAAAATCATTTTAATTAACAAACAATTAAAAAATAGTGAGTGATTGAGCTCGTAATTTGAATTTTATACTTTTCAGGCTATTTAGTCCATACTGAAATTATCACAAAACTCTTTACTTATCATATTGTATGAAAGGAAATTTTCGTATATATCTGAATAACTCATAAATAAAGAACTGCCCAAAGATTATTAGCCGTGAAAAAATAATGTTACTAATTGATATAAAGATATAAACAAATTAATATAATTTTTTGTTCATAAGAAAAAATTAATATAATTTTTTATGCACAGAACCAGACAACCTGATATAATTTTCCCATTCTCTTTTATTCTTTTTTTTTTGGGTTTTCACCCTTCGAAACTTTCAAAATTACGAGAACGCCAAAGAGACCTCTGTTGCTCGTTCGTTGCTACTAGGCTGTATGTGTTCTCAATCTAATTACAGTTTTGTCCCTCAATAATTCACAAATCCTTCCACATCAGCACTAGCTGACTGGTAACTGTTCGCCATGTGTAAATGAAGCCACTTGATGTTCAACACTTTTTTCCGTTTCCGAGCCGGCTTGAGCAGCTGACACTGCTGGAGCCGCCGAGACATTCACCTTCCTCCTCCTCTTCGGTGAGGAATCACTTTCTGCCGAAGAAGACGATGAAGGCTCCGGCGAGGAGCGCGGTGACGAACGCTTTGATGTCACCCTCACTGGATCGGGTTCGCCTGAGTTAACTCTGAGCGGGAAGTTGAGCAACGCCTTTGAGCCGCGCATACGGTATGCGGCTCGGTCGTAAGCCAACGCTGCGTCTTCAGCCGTCTCAAAAGTCCCGAGCCAAACCCTAGCGCCGTTCTTCGCCGGATCTCGAATTTCCGCGGCAAACTTCCCCCACGGCCGTTGCCTTACACCTCGGTAATGCTTTCCCCTCGCTGGAACCACTGCTGGTGCCGGATCCGCCATCTCCGGCACCATCACCGCCACAGACTCCTGCGATCTATTAACCGGAGGAAGAATCTCCGGTTCCGGCTTCACCGCCGGGAACCCAAAATTGAAACTCTCCTGTTTCACCGAAGTGAGCGACGGGACCCACCCGACGCTTACCGCATCCCGAAGAACTCCAGCGAGCATCATATCCTCAGAATCGTCTTCCTTGAGAGGCAAATCTCCCCAATTGTCGGTCAAACAAGGATACAAGCTACTGAAACTAGAGGTCCGACAGAAAATCGGAGTCGCTCCGGCTCCCATCGATTTAAAATCCCGCTGCGCCTCCGATTCGCCGAGCAAATACCGCCTAATCGATTCGACAACAAGTAAATCGGACTCCATCATATACTTATCTACGAATCTTAATTAGGAAATTAGAAATTTTCGGATTTGTGTTTCGGGTTTGAGTGAGTTTTGGGGACTGCTAGAGAGAAGGTTTGAATATTTGGGGGTAAAGAGGAGGAAAGGTATATATAGGTGGATGAGATTCATGAACTTATCCATTTATTAATTTTAATAATTATTTTTAAAAAATAAAAAAATAAATTGGTAGAGGAGATGCCAAAGAAGCTTCATAGAAATTAATATTTGAAATGTGGGGGAGAGAGATATTTATCACGTGTTTTAATATCTTTAGGATCACTTTTGGATTAAGACAGCGATGACGTCATTAGGTCTTACAAGAGTGATGCGTCTTTTGTCACTTACTAGCCTACTTGCATTAATAATTTGTATGATGTTTTTTTTTATTTGTTAAAATAATTTATTAAATTAACATATGTATTATTAATGGTTCATTCAATATTCAATTAAAGATAAGATAATGATGTAATTATTAATTTATTAAGTTAGGTTATGTTTTAACATCCAGAGTAAATCGATGGAAATAACGTAAAAGAATGAGAAATAAAATCAAGAAAATTGATTAAATTATAAAAGGAAAAATACTTAAGCCTTTTATTTAGTTTGCCTATAAATGATAAGAATACCTTCTTTATTTTAGAAAAAATTTATATGAAATTCTAAATTAGAGATCTCTTGATATTCTCTCAAATCTCTACCAAAATCATGTTTGCTATTTTAAATAATAAAAACATATGAGTTGTAGAAAATTAATAGATAAATTTAAGTGAATCGTTGATTTTTTACATTTTACATTTCTTTTTACGTAATTTTGTGAATGAAATTGTTAGTGCTATTTTACATTCCTTTTATGCTTTAATTTTTATTTCATTTTTTTATGATTGTTTGATCTTTTTTAATTTCATACGTTTGTCTTTTTTAATTCTTACATCTTTCTCTTTTAAGATCAAGATTTTCACATATGATTGCTTGTTCAATATCCTTGTTTGAATTTTCATGATAAAAAACTTACGTGATAGCTTTTTGTTATAATTGTGAGTGTTCTGTGATGTATTTCGTATTTCTGAAGATTTATTGTGTAATCGATCTTAATCATTTACTCCATAATATTAGTTTCATGTTATAAGTTCATGAATAAACATAATGAGATACATATATATAT
>QANY01006042.1:0-11742 GCA_003255025.1 Datisca glomerata
ATGAAATTTGTTGTTTTAGGTACTTGGAACTATGTGGTATGGGCTTATTATCAAGTGCTGCTAGTGCTGACCCTCTTTGTGTTTACATTTGTGCAACACCTATTTGCTCCAACTTTGGATTTGTTCTCTCTCTCTCCCTCCCTCCCTCTCTTCCTACTCTGTCTCTCTCTCTCTCAATTTAGTAATAGATAATTGGAATATATATACATAAATATTAGAGCTTGAAATAGGTTTTGAACCCTCAAATTAAACTCTGGCTCTATCCATAAGATGACTAGTGTCAGAGGAATTAGGTTATGTCGTACTATATATATAGATTTTTTTTTATATATTTGCTTATATATCATATTTAAAGTGAGACCATATACACTCCTAACTCATAGTAGTGTTGAGTATCAATACAAGATAATATTAAAGTATTATTAATGAGCTAATCTATGAAGAATTATCAAATATATCCCAACTGGACAAATATATATTAAGTCTCATTTGGGATTGCATTGTGAGCGAAAATGAAAAATAATAGAACATCTTGAGACACCGAGGAAAAAAATGAGTGTCACGTCCATTAAAATTGAAATATAATATTTAACAAGCATATAAAATATTTGCTCATGATATGCTCATGGTTATCTTATGTGACAGATGCAAAGGGAATTAGTAGCCACTTAAAATCTTACCTCAATCGTTGCATAACAAAGTACTGATATAAATGCTCGTCTATATTTAAGAAACCGTGTATTTACATAACATTATTCTTATTTCAAGAAGTAGTGCTTGAGAAATACATAGTTGTTATAGTAGAAATAAATATTCAAACGATGAATCATGTGTCGTATTGTACATGAAATTTATTAAAAGAATTGTCTTCTTGACCATTTGTTTCATAGTTGACTGACCTCATGCTACTCAAATTAGTAGAGATTTTATCTCACGCGTTCCTTATTTTCCATGATATGACATGTGCAATGTTACACATGTTATATTGGCTTTTGTTTGGAATAATTGTCGTTTTGTGTTTGAAAATACTTTTGAGCGTGTGAGCAAAACTTTAAGTTTGACTTTCACTAAGATAAATTATATGATTCAATTGTTTCAATTAAAAAGACTTGTAACTTAAAAAAAGAAAAAATGTCCAACACAAAGTTTGGAAGAAAAACATACTATACTAATTTGAACACAGTAGTACTAGTAGGCTCGAATGGACCTTAAATACCGAAACAAATGAAATAAGTTTGATGAAGGAAAACATGTGATTGAACCTCCGAATAAAATAAAATGGTTACAAGGTTGACTATAGCTACACAACTTCTGCTGATTACCTCCCTATGAGTATAGTAATTGTGACATAAAACAATATTCTAAATTCCTAAAACCACAAACGATATCTGAGGGGAATGCGTCTTTATCACGGTCCACAAAACAGTTGAACTCGTCTCACTTCCTAACTAGTGGCATAGTAACCTTAAACTCTCTCTCTCTCTCTCCCATAATTGACGAAGAAACCCCCAAGAAGAAGAAAGAAACAAAAGACGAGCAAAAATGGACGAAAATGAAGGACTTACAGGGGGCATAGTGAATGTAAAGGAAGAAATGAGGAAGACAAAGGCTCTATATAGACTACGGATGTGAAAAGGAAATCTAATAGAACCAACGAATTTGAAAAAGAAATAAAACGCAATCAATACTGAAAAGGCGTGGTATGCAACAGGCACATAGAGATAGAACGTTTAAAATCACTACAAAAATTGGGTGTTTTAATTGCAGTCTTTCATTGCGTTTTATATTAAATCGCAATCAAAGGTGCATTTTTTATGCGGGGTAAAGGAGCGGGGAACGAAAATCTCCAACCCGCCTAAAAAACTACTCACAAAAGCCTCTCTCTTTCAACCTCTCTCTCTCGGCTTTGACTCTCTCTTCTCTCAGCTTCAACCATCTTTCTCTCGCCTTTAACCTCTCTTTCTCTCACCGATCTTTGGCTCACCGAATCTCACTCTCTCTCTCTGAAGTGCCTATGTTCTCTCCGCAATGAAGCACCTCTGTTCTCTCCACAATGAAGCGTTTCTGTTCTCTCATCTCTCTGCAATGAATCTCACAAACAGGTCTCTTTGGAACAAAGCTTTCCTCGCTAGGTGAAGCTCTCTCTCAGGTATTTCTTGCACGCGTCTCTATTTTTTCATTGGTTTCTCTCCTTCCCCAGACCTGAGCGTGAGATAATTTCTTTGATTGTTTTCCAATCAGCCATAGCCGACGTGTATTTTAGCAAAAAAACCCAAGAAAAAACACGATACGAAGAGAGTGAGGAAAATAAGGAGAGAAGAAATTCAAGCATGAATGATGCGAGCGAGCCATAGTCGACTTATTAAGGTTTGATATCAGATGCCTGATACCGATTGTAATACAATACTTTGTGTATTCCCTTAGGTTCTCTATTTTGTTATCCATCTTGCTGATGAATCTGTAAAAAATATGTAACATATAAGATGTTCCCCCTTTTACTTAGGAAGAAGGAGGCGAATTTTCTATCCTTAGACAATTGCAGGAATTGGTGGATGCTCACCCGATGATCGTTATGACAGAGATTATGAAGAACGTCACAGCAGAGACAACTATAGAGATGACGATTATTGGGGAAGAAATCCAAGTGCTCATAGAAGCAGGAGCTATGATCGAGAGAGATCGTGCTTCTGATGATGACGATCAACATTCATTCTGGTTATGTCCATGCACTCAGACCTTTCTACTTCTATTGGATTGAGAGGCTTCCATCCTGCGCTTAATTTTTCGATCAAGTTTTCATTAAAATCTAAAGTATATGAGTTCATTCTGAAGTGGTCATACTTTTGTATTGAAGCTATGATTGGGGGAACGTCTGATTGATTTCTTGCATTAAGTGAAAAAAGAAACAGACAAGTCTTGATATTTAATAATTGTTTGTCTTTTTTTCACATCTTTTGGTAATAACAAGATATATTATCTCGGCGCAACACTATTCTATTGAGTCGTATGTCCCATATTATAAATGAAGAGATGCCGATGTCATCAAATTTGATTTGCAACATACATAACAGCTCTTATGTCTTCTTTTAGAAGCAATGATGCCATAGATGATGATCAATCTCAAAATGGAAGGTAAATTTTCAAGGGGTGTATTCTTAGTCTTTTTTTGTCTAGTATAGTTTACCCATATTTTTTTCCCTTTAGTAGGTGCTTTAGGTGATCCATCTATTCAGGAAGTGAAAATGTATTACCTTACAAGTGATGTTTTATCGCAGGAAGCTTGATCGATTGAGAATAAAATATCGGTGCTCGTCCTAGTTATGAAGAAACTTTGAGCGAGTCTTGAAGCCCTGTTCATAGTGAAAGGTACAAAATTTTCTTTGCATGTATCATCTTTTCTCCTTTTTTCTATTAATTATCATCCTCAATCAATTAAGATATCACTCTCTGATGAAAGGGATGGAGAAACTTCATAATCTCTGACATACTAACTATCAAATTTTTATATAGAACTTGTTAGGTCTGCTGACCACAACTTTTTCTTATCTTAGGTTCTAGGTCTTGTTTATCAGTGACTTGGCACGTTTACAACAACTATTAAGTTTTCTTTTTTTTTTTTCTTTTCCTTATCTACTTTTTTACTCTCCCTTTAGGGAGTTTGGAGGAATTGTAATTTAATAAATTTAGAATTCAATACATTTTTCCATTCCAACAGTCCTTCGAGCGAGCCATTGAGTTAGAAGACGGTAGAATATTTTCTTTGATCGAAAGCAGAAACATATACTTGTTGCTTGGTTCTTTCAAGAAAGTAAGATTATTAATTGTTACTGTATGTTGGATAACATAGTCTTTTCCTTATCATCGTATTTTTATCAGTACTTTTTTATTGAGTTTTACTTGTGATATTTTTTTTGTTTGGAATTTCTACATCATATTCCATATAATCTGTCATTCTTTTATTTCTGCAATTTTTAAAAGGTCTTTTAAATTTTAGAACATAAAAATTAAATGTAATTTCAACAATAATAACGATGAATTTAATTTTTGTTTACAAAATTTATTATGCTATTGTTTGGGAAACATACTATTTGGTTCATTTTTTATCAGTAAAAGAAAATATATAAACAAAGAAAACCCCTTTGGTTCAAAACTATTTGGTTCATATTCATCCTATAACATAAATTGTTCTGCTGGTTATCTAAAATAGTCTAAGTTTTTAGTAGTGGATTGTAATGCTCACGGCTATGCTTATGTTTGTATCCTAGTTGATTATATGTCTGTCTCTTTGTTGTTTCTTTTGAAATTTGAGCATGTTCTATAATTGTTAAAGGAAGCATCTAATGTTGCAAAAGTAAGTGCATGCCTAGCTGAAAATAAGTAATGTATTTGGACATAGTGAACTGGTATTCACCATATCTTTTCTTTACTTTGAGACCATTTTTTTGTCTGTGTGTAATGTTCTGTTTTTGATTAAATCCTTTTAACTTATCCTTGATTGTGATAAGATTTCATATTATTAATTATAGATTTTTGAAGCTAGTACATGTAACTGTTGATTAGCATATGAGGTTCTCTCTGATAGTAGGAAGAGGAGCATATACGATAAATATGGAGAAGAAGGTCTGAAACAACGTTGCTAGTGGAGGCAGAGTTGTTGGAATAGGGATGAATTTCCTACGCATGCGCAAAGTAATCGATCGAGAGACTTGTTTATGGTTAGCTTGATTTATCTGTTTTCGAATTAGTATTTGAATGTTCAGAGTAAGTGATGATTTCTTTTCTTATAAACAACAATTGAGGGTGCAAAAAATGGTCTAGAGTTTACCGTTGTGAGGCCTTTTAATTGGATTGGACCCAGGATGGATTTCATACCCGGCATTGATGGTCCAAGCGAGGGTGTTCCACGGGTTCTCGCTTACTTTAGTAATGTATATCCATCTATAATCGAACATGGTCAGTTTTTTCTTTTGTATTTCATTTTTTTCTTATGTTTCTCTTTGTTGTGTTACAGAATATCCTACGCCATGAACCACTTAAGCTTGTAGATGTTGGTCAACCTAGTTATTCTGATTAGGATTTAATCAATCAAATTCATTTCTGATCTGCACATGATGTCCCATTATGTTCTATCTCTTCTTTCTCTTTTAGTCGCATTTTTGTTTGCAAGAAAAGCAGGAGTATGTGAAATCAGGAGCTGAATGCATTTATTTTATTTTCATTCTTGACAAAGGAAAAAACTGTAAACATAAATTTTTTGGTCTATGCTTTCTGAGGAATGTAATGAGAAAGTAAAGAGAAGCTTGATGCTGGATATATGACCTCACTTATTCACTACCGAAATTGGTCTTATATTTTTTGTTGTTGTATTGTATTCTTGTTATTTTATTTATCTTTGGACCTTTTATTGCTATCAGATCTCAAGTAGTGTCATTCCCATGATTTTGTCAACAGAAGCAAGGAAGCCACATCTTGCCTCTACAGCAAACAACACTAATTTCTGAAACTTCATAATTAGATTTGGAGTCTTATTAGATTTTAATCTTTCTCTTTAGGATATATTACTTTTTTTTGTTCTATTTACAAATTCAATATGTATCTGTCATTTGGAACTATGATTTCCAGTGAATAATAGCCTGTAACAATTTTGTATAATTAAATAAAACGTTTTGTGATTTTGTTATTTTCTGATTTTGTCAAAAAGTTATTATTTTTTAATTTTGTACAATTGCAAGAATATGTATGTTCATTGAGTTAGTTATTCACAACATTTATAGCATGAAAAGATTGCTGTCAAAGGTCTTTTACATCTTTGAAAAATGCTATGGAAGATATACCATGGCTTTAAAATTGCTATAAGAAATTTATCACAACGCTTAAAAATGTTGTCATAGGATTATCATAGCATTTAGAAAATACTATAGTACAGATATCATAGCGTTTAAAAAATGCTATCGTAGGTTCTGACTTTTAATAATGTTGGCTAATATCGTATTTTGGGAAATGCTATGAAAAGGCTATGATAGCGTTTTTTGGCCGCTATCATAGCGTTTTTTTCTTGTAGTGAATGACAGTGTCAGCCATCATTCGCAACGGGTAAATGGCGAATTGACAGCTTCAAAGAGAATGAGGCGTGACTTGAAAACTCACACTAACCGAGAACATAAAGGCAAAGCGACGTTCGTAAAGAAGAGTCAAATGAAGCGGACCAGCGACAAGATGACATTCCCGAGAAGTGCATTAGATAAGGCAATGATGGACACACGTGAAGTGCACTCATTACACTTCAACGAATTAAAAATTCGTTGAATGTAATGGAGGGCAAATGAGCAAGCAGAAAACCTGTACTATGCTACGTGGACGGAAAGGGTCAATCGAGAAGCAATGAGGAGATCTCCCCGAGCGAGAATGAGAAGAAGGAGATTTTATTCACGAGAAAAGATCACGTGACTACGACTGATTTGGTGGTTGAAAGAATAGGGGATGTGATAGTTGAGAGGAATGAATGGGGTGAAGGGTCCCACACCTAACAAGAGATCCCACGAGTATGGGAGAAATCCTATAAATAAAAGGAGACCTCTAAAAACATAGAGGAGAGAGTGATCATTCCTATAAAAAATTACTATAAAAAATTTATCACCATTTAAAAATGTTGTCATACGATTACCATAGCATTTAGAAAATGCTATAGTATGGATATAATAGCGTTTAAAAAATGCTTTGGTAGGGTTTACATAGCGTTTAAAAAATGCTATCGTAGGTTTTTTACTTTTAATAACGTTGGCTAATATCACGTTTTGAGATATGCTATGAAACGCTACAATAGTGTTTTTTGGCCGCTATCGTAGCATTTTTTTCTTGTAGTGAATGACAGTGTCAACCACCATTTGCAACGAGAAATTGGTGAAATGACAGCTTGAAAGAGAAGGAGGCGTGACTTGAAAACTCACACTAATCGAGAACAAGTAGGCGAAGTGAAGCGTGTAAAGAAGAGTGGAATGACACGGACCAGTGACAAGATGACATTTGTGAGAAATGCATTAGACAAGACAATGATGGACACGTGCGGAGTGCACTCATTACACTTTAATGAATTGAAAATTCGTTGAGTGTAATGGAGTGCAAATGAACAGGCATAAAACCTCTACTATGCTACGTGGACGGAAAGGATCAATTGAGAAACAGTGGGGAGATCTCCCCGCACAAGAATGGGAAGAAGGAGATTTGGTTCATGTGAAAAGATCACGTGACTGCGACTAATTTGGTGGTTGAAAACTAGGGGATTGGGAAGTTGAAAGGAATTGATGGAGTGAAGGGGCCCACACTTGACAATAGATCCCACGAGTATGGGCAAAATCCTATAGATGTGAGGAGACCTCTGAAAACATAGGAGAGAGAGTGATCATTCCTATAAAAAATTTATCACAGCATTTAAAAATGCTATCATAGAATTACAATAGAGTTTATTAAATGTTATGGTAGGGTTATTATAGCGTTTAAAATACGCTATGGTAAGGTTACCATAACGTTTAAAAATGCTATGGTATAGTTTTCATATCGTTTAAAAAAAGCTATCGTAGGTTCTGACTTTTAATAACATTGGCTAATAACGCATTTTACAAAACACTATGAAAACGCTATGAAAGCATTTTTTGGTCACTATCATAGCTTTTTTTTTCTTGTAGAAAATGACAATATTAGCCATCATTTGCAACGGGCAAACGGCGAAGTGACAGCTTGAAAGAGAAGGAGGCATGACTTGACAACTTACACTAACCGAGAACGAGAAGGCGAAGCGAAGTGCGTAAAGAAGAGTGGAATGACGCGGACCAGTGACAAGATGACATTCCCAAAAAATGCAGTAGACAAGGCAATAATGGACACGTGTGAAGTGCACTCATTACACGTCAACAAATTGAAAATTCGTTGAGGTTAATGGAGGGCAAATGAACAGGCAGAAAATCTCTACTATGCTACGTGAACGGAAAGGATCAATCGAGAAGTAGTGAGGATATCTCCCCGTGTGAGAACATGAAGAAGGTGATTTGGTTCACGAGAAAAGATCACGTGGCTGTGACTAATTTGGTGGTTGAAAGGCTAGGGGATGGGACGTTTGAAAGGAATAGATGGAGTGATGGGGCCCACACCTGACAAAAGATCCCACGAGTATGGGTGAAATCCTATAGATAAAAGGAGACCTCTGAAAACATAGGGGAGAAAGTGATCATTCCTATAAAAAATTGCTATAAAAAATTTATCACAACATTTAAAAATGCTGTCATATGATTACCATTGCATTTAGAAAATGTTGTAGTACGGATACCATAGCATTTATTAAATGGTATGGTAAGGTTACCATAACGTTTAAAAAACACTATGGTAGGGTTTACATAGCGTTTAAAAAATGCCATTGTAGGTTCTAACTTTTAATAACGTTGGCTAATATCACGTTTTGGGAAACGCTGTGAAAATGCTATGATATCATTTTTTGGTCGCTATCGTAGCGATTTTTTTCTTATAGTGAATGACAGTGTCAACCATCATTCACAACGGGAACATGGTGAAGTGATAGCTTAAAAGAGAAGGAGGCGTGACTTGAAAATCACACTAACCGAGAACAAAAAGGCGAAGCGGCACTTGTAAAAAAGAGTGGAATGACGCGGACCAATGACAAGATGACATTATTGAGAAATGCATTAGACAAGGCAATGATGGACGTGGGTGAAGTGTACTCATTACACTTCAACGAATCGAAAATTCGTTGAGTTTAATGGAGGGCAAATGAATAGGAAGAAAACCTCTACTTTGCTACATGGACCGAAAGAATCAATCGAGAAGTAGTGAGGAAATCTCCCCGTGCGAGAACGGAAAGAAGGAGATTTGGTTCACGAGAAAAGATCACGTGGCTGCGACTGATTTGGTGGCTGAAAAACTAGGGGATGAGACAGTTGAAAGGAATGGTTGGAGTGAAGGAGCGCACACCTAACAAGAGATCCCACGAGTATGGGCAAATTCTTATAGATGTCAGGAGACCTCTGAAAACATAGGGGAGAGAGTGATCATCCCCCCTATTTTATTATCAAATTGTTGTTTCTTCTACACTTTGGGGGGGTAATATAAGGGCTCTTGTAATAAATGAGAAAGATCCAATTCAATACAACCCAAAAGAAATTACTCAGTGTATTGACTGCTCTCTCTCACTCTCTAATCACTCCGTCATTTCTCACTAATCATTAATAAGACTCTATTGGTGTGGAGGAAAAATTCATTTACAGTTTAAACTTACAGCTTATGAATTTTCTTGTACACAAGTGTCCTTTTTTTCATTTGTAATAAAATCATATGCTTTTATTTTTTTTTAATTTTTTTATTCTTATTACTTAAGAAAAGAAATAAATAGAAGTTAGTAACATTCTCCATTTGAACCTGCAAGGGACAAATTAAATATGTGTAACTTTTTTTATTTGACAAATTAAATTTTTTTATTCTTATTACTTAAGAAAAGAAATAAATAGAAGTTAGTAACATTCTCCATTTGAACCTGCAAGGGACAAATTAAAAAAGTATAACTTTTTTATTAATGGTATCTAGTCTTTTTGGAGAGAACAATTTTATTTATAATCATGGTGGACGCCATACTACACATTCACGTGTAATGAATGAAAAAAATTACTTTCCCAATCAAATTATATTTTACGTGTGATTTGGAATCAAATACACTACAAATCCATAGCATTAATGTTGTAACATTTTCTTAATTATAAAGAGAGACAAGAGCTTCCGCTACTTACTGAAAGATCCTCAGATCTTGAGGATGATCCAGTGACCATCACCGTCCCAGTTCCCCTCAATGAGGAGGGTCCCTTCTTCTCAACCTTTATCCACCCTTGGGAGATTAATGACTAAACCTCCCCATTTCTCGCTAGCATGGGGAGCCAAGTAGTAAGATGTGTCGCACTTCTTAACAATATACACAACATGAATTTCGTCTACAGCTATGTTGAGTTTATGCCTCATGTTTAAGACTTTTATCCCTAAAAGAATTTTGTATGTATTGGAGGTGTACTGGGAAGAGATAAGGTAGAAAGTGCCAAAAAATTCTTGAAAGACTAGGGAGAATGAGAGTTTTAATCCTAGAACTATAAACATGGGGCCGGGGTGATTTGGTACGGAGGATTGCAGGGGAAATACTTGGGTATCCCATCCCCCAAACTACAAACGACATCTGAGGGGAATTCATATTTACAACGGTCCATAAAGCGGTTGATCTCGTCCCGCTTCCCAAAGTGAGTAACCTTAAACTCTATCTCTCCCATAGTAGACAAAGAAACCCCCAAAAGAAGAAAGAAACAGAAGAGCAAAAATGGAGGAAAATGAAGGACTTACAGGGCCAGAGCGAATCTGAAGGAAGAAATGAGGAAGACGAAGACTCTGTATAGACTACAGATGCGATAAGGAAATCCAATAGAACCAATAGATTTGAAAAAGAAATAAAACTCAATCGGTACTGAAAAGGCATGGTGTGCAACAAGCACATAGTTACAGAACGTTTGAAATGATAGTGTCAGCCATCATTCACAACGGGCAAACGGCAAAGTGACAACTGGAAAGAGAAGGAGGCGTGTCATAAAAACTCACACTAACCGAGAACGGGAAGGCGAAGCGACGCACGTAAAGAAGAGCATCTTCTAAAAATGCACGATTCACACCGAGAGTCGAGTACGTGAATGTGAAATGACATAGACCAGTGACAAGATGACATTCTCGAGAAATGCATCGGACAAGGCAATGATGGACACGCGTAGAGTGCACTCATTATAGTTCACGAATTAAAATTTCGTTGAGTGTAATGGTGGGCAAATGAACAGGCAAAAAACCTCCATTATGTCACGTGGATGGAAAGGATCAACCGAGAAGCAGTGAGGAGATCTCCCGCGTGAGAACGAGAAGAAGGAGATTTGATTTACGAGAAAGGATCACGTGATTGTGACTGTTTTTGTGGCTGAAAGACTAGGGGATGAGACAGTTGAAAGAAATGTATAGAGTGAAGGGGTTTACACCTGAGATCCCATGAGTATGGGCAAAATCCTATAGGTGTAAGGAGACCTTTGAAAATATACGGGAGAGAGTGATCATTCCCCTCCTTTACTATTTTATTATCAAATTGTTGTTTCCTCTATACTTTGGGGGGCTATATAAGGGTTCTTGTAATAAATGAGAAGGATCCAATCCAATACAACCCAAAATGAATTAATTAGTGCATTGACTACTCTCTCACTCCCTAATTTCTCCGTCATTTCTCACTAATCATTAATAAAACTTTGTTGGTGTGGAGGAAAAATTCATTTACAGTTTAAACTTACAGCTTAGGAATTTTCTTGTACACAAGTGTCTCTCTTGCATTTGTAATAAAATCATATGCGTTTATTTTTTTATTTTTTTAATTCTTATTACTTAATAAAAGAAAGAAATAGAAGTTAATAACATTCTCCATTTGAACCTGCAAGGGACACATTAAATATGTTGTTATTATTTTAAAATTTTATAACTTCTTTATTAAAGGTATCTAGTCTTTTCAGAGAGAACAATTTTATTTATAATCACGGTAGACGCCATACAACACATTCACGTGTAATAATTGAAAAAAATTATTTTCCCAATCAAATTATATTTTACGTGTGATTTGGAATCAAATACACTACCAATCCATAGCAGTAATGTTGTAACATTTTCTTAATTATAAAA
>QANY01006044.1:0-38970 GCA_003255025.1 Datisca glomerata
GAGAGCGAGAGCAAGAGTGAGAGATAAAAAGAGCAAAAGAGACAAAGAGAAGGGGGAGAGAGAAGGAGAGAGAGGGAGAGGGAGAGATGGAGAGCGGGAGAGAGAGATATAGACAGATAAAGAGAGAGAGAGAAGGAGAGAGAGGGAGAGAGAGATATATATAGATAGAGATTGAGAGAGAGGGAGATAGTGGGAGAGAGAGAGAGCGACGGTGAGGGAGAGAGAGAGAGAGGGTGAGAGACAGGGAGCAACTGGGTGGGGAGAGACAGGGAGAGGGAGAAAGATAGAGAGGGAGAGAGAGAGATGAGTAAGGGAGAGACACAGAGAGAGTGAGGGAGAGAGAGAGATTGAGAGAGAGGAGAGAAAGAGGGAGAGAGAGATAGAGTGGGAGGGAGAGAGAGATGGAGAGCGAGAGGGAGAGATGGAGAGCGACATAAAGAGGGAGAGAGCAAGAGTGAGAGATAGCGAGAGCGAGAGAGACAGAGAGAGAGGGAGAGAGCAAGAGAGAGAGGGGGAGAGGGAGAGGGAGAGATGGAGAGCGAGAGAGAGAGGGAGAGAGAGTGAGACATAGAGATAGAGAGAGGGGGAGGGGGAGGGAGAGAGTGTGAGAGATAAAGAGAGAGCGAGAGAGAGAGGGACAGAGAGAGAGAAGAGAAGAGAGAAAGAGATAGATGGAGAGCGAGAGAGAGAGGGAGAGAGAGTGAGAGTGAGAGATAGAGATAGAGAGAGGGGGAGGGGGAGGGTGAGAGTGTGAGAGATAAAGAGAGAGAGAGAGAGAGGGACAGAGAGAGAGAAGAGAAGAGAGAAAGAGAGAGATATATAGATAGATATAGAGTGGGGTGAGAGAGGAGAGAGAGAGATAGAGAGGGGCAACTTAGGAGGGAGAGATAGAGAGGGGCATGAGTGGAGAGAGGGAGATAGGAGAGAGGTGAGGGGGAGACAGAGAGAGAGGGGGAGGGAGATAGGGAGAGACACGGTGAGGGAAAGACTGGGAGGGATTGTTAGATAGGTAGATTGAGAGAGAGTGTGAGTGTGTGAAAGAGAGAGAGAGTGTGTGAGAGAGTGGGAGAGAGTGGGAGCGAGACAAGGGGAACAACAAAGGAAGATAAAGAGATAGAGAGAGAGATAGATAGATAGAGGGAGAAAGAAAGAGGGAGAAAGAGAGAGAGAGAATGCGAGGCGATAGAGAGATAAGGAGAGGGAGTGTATGTGTGGGACTGGGAGAGACTTGGTAACAAAGAGACAAAGAGAGGGAGAGAGAGAGATAGCGGGGGAAGAGATGGGGGAGAGAGAGAGAGAGAACGAGCGTGAGACAGGGAGAGAGTGTGAGAGACAGAGAGGAGAGAGAGCAAGAGAGAGTGAGAGAGAGAGAGAGAAAGTGAGAGATAGAGAGAGAGAGGGAGAGAGTGGGAGAGGGGGAGAGACAGAGGGGGAGATACAGGGGAGAGCGAGTGAGGGAGTGGGAGAGACGGGGGAAGGACAAGAGAGACAGAGAGAGTGAAAGAGGGAAAGTGTGTGTGTGTGTGTGTGAGGGAGAGAGATAGGGACGAGGAGAAAGAAAGAGAGAGAGATAGAGAGAGATAGAGAGATTGAGAGATAGAGAGAGTGGATACGAAAGACAGGGAGGAAGAGGGAGAGAGTGACAAGGTGAGGGAGGAAGCGGGAGGGAGCGAAAGTTGAAGACAGGGAGACATATAGAGAGAAAGAGAGTGACAATGTGAGGAGGAGAGAGAAAGAGAGAGAGAGATGAGTGTGAGAGAGAGGGAGTGAGAAGGAAAGAGAGTGAGAGAGAGAGGGAGATTGAAAGAGAGATAGAGGGAGGGAAAAGGAGAGGGAGAAAGAGAGAAAGTGTGTGAGAGAGAGAGGGGGGGTCAAGGAGAGAGAGGGGGAGAGAGACGGGAGAGAGAGAAAGAGTTATATATATATATAGAGAGAGAGGAGAGAGAGAGTGAGAAAGAGATAGAGTGAGAGAGCGAGAGAGAGGAGAGAAAGAGAGAGGGGGAGGGAGAGAGATGGAGAGTGAGGAGGAGAAGGAGAGGGCAATAGAGTGGGGGAGGGAGAGAGAGGGAGAGAGAGAGGGGGAGGGGGAGAGATGGAGAGCGAGAGTGAGAGAGGGGGAGGGAGAGAGAGGGGGAGGGTGAGAGATGGAGAGCGAGAGGGAGAAAGAGAGAGATAGATGGAGATAGAGAGAGTTGAAGGGAGAGAGAGAGAGATGTAGAGCGAGAGGGAGAGATGGAGAGCGGCTGAGAGAGGGAGAGAAAGCAAGAGTGAGAGATAAAGAGAGAAACAGAGACATAGAGAGAGAGGGAAAGAGAAACAGAGAGAGGGAGAGGGAGAGGAAGACGGAGAGATGGAGAGTGGGAGAGAGATATAGACAGATAAAGAGAGAGATAGTGAGAGAGAGAGATAGAGATAGAGAGGGAGAGAGAGGGGGAGAGATAGAGAGCAGGGAAACAGAGAGAGGGATAGGGAGAGAGAGATAGTAGGGAAATAGAGAGAGTGGAGAGAGAGAAAGTGAGAGCAAGAGAGAGAGGGAGGTAGAAAAGAGGGAGAGAGTGGGAAAGAGGGAGAGAGATTGAGTGACGGGTAAAGGAGAGAGAGAGAGATACACACATAGAGAGGGAGAGAGAGAGAGAAAAGAGAAAAAGGGAGTGTGAGAGAGACCGAGAGAAAGAGAGATGGGGAAGATATAGATATAGATTGATAGATACATAAAGAGAGATGGGGAAGATATAGATATAGATAGATAGAGAGAGTGGGAGAGAGAGATAGAGAGAGGGAGAGAAAGAGAGAGTAGAGATGGTGATGAGAGAGTGAGTGAGAGAGTGAGGGGGAGAGAGTGAGAGAGAGAGAAGAGAGAGAGAGAGATTGATAGAAGGGGAGAGATTGGGAGGGGGGAGATAGATGGATAGGTAGATAGAGAGAGGAAGACAGAGATGGAGAGAGAGATAGATATAGAGATAGAGAGATAGAGAGATAGAGAGATGGAGAGAGAGAGATAGAAAGAGAGAGGGAGAAAGAGAGAGAGAGCAGCGGGAGATAGATAGAGAAACATAGAGAGAGAATGAGAGAGGGGTAAAGGAGAAAGAGAGATACCCACACAGAGAGGGGGAGAGAGAGAAGAGAGAGAAAGGGAGTGCGAGAGAGACCTAGAGAAAGAGAGAGGGAGAGAGAGATAGAATGATAGAGAGAGGGGGAGAGATTGATAGATACATAAAGGGAGAGGGGGGAGAGATAGATAGATAGAGAGAGTGGGAGAGAGAGAGATAGAGAGAGGGAGAGGGAGAGAAAGAGAGAGTAGAGATGGAGATGAGAGAGTGATTGAGAGAGTGAGGGGGAGAGAGAGTGTGAGAGAGAGATAGAGAAGAGAGAGAGAGATTAAGAGAGGGGGAGAGATTGAGAGGGGGAGATAAATTGAGAGGTAGATAGAGAGAGGAAGACAGAGAGGGAGAGCGAGCGGGGAGAGAGAGATAGAGATAGAGAGATTGAGAGATTGAGAGAGAGAAAGACAGAGAGGACAGAGAGAGAGAGAGAGAGAGAAAGAAATGGAGAGAGAGCAACGGAAAGAGGGGGAGAGAGAAATATATATATATATATAGAGGGAGAGAGAGTGAGAGAGAGAGAAATGGAGCGAGGGAGAGGGAGAATAAAGAGAAAGAGAGAGGGATAAAGAGAGGTAAGGGTGAGAGACAAAGAGAGAAAGAGAGATAGAGAGAGAGGTAGAGGGTGAGAGAGGGAGAGAGACAGGGACTGAGAGAGAAAGGGAGGGAGGGAGAGAGGGAGAGAAAAAGGGAGAAAGAGAGAGAAAGAGAGAGAGAGAGATAAAGAGGGATAGAGAGATGGGAAGTGGGAGAGAGAGGGAGAGATAGGGAGAGAGTGTGTGTGAGAGAGAGTGTGAGAGAGAGAGAGAGAGTGAGAGAGATAGAGAGATAGAGAGATGGGAAGTGGGAGAGATAGGGAGAGAGTGTGTGTGTGAGAGAGAGAGAGAGAGTAAGAGAGAGAGGGTGTGAGAGAGAGAAAGAAAGAGAGCGGAGGAGAGGGAACAAGAGAGGGGGGAGAAAGAGAGAGACACAGAGAGATAGATAGAGAGAGCGAGAGAGAGAGAGAGGGAAAGAGAGTGTGAGAGAAAAAGAGAGATCGAGAGAGATAGAGAGAGGGGGTGAGGGAGAGAGAGCTAGTGAGAGGGAAAGAGAAAGAGAGTGGGGAAGAGAGAGAGAGTGATAGAGAGAGATAGAGAGAGAGTGTGTGAGAAAGTGAGTGAGAGAGAGTGAGAGAGAGAGAGAGAGACATAGAGAGTGTGTATGTGTGTGTGAGAGAGAGTGTGTGTGTGAGAGAGAGAGCGGGAGCAGAAAGAGTGTGAGAGATAGAGAGAGATAGAGAGAGATGTAGAGCGAGAGGGAGAGATGGAGAGCGGGTGAGAGAGGGAGAGAGAGAGAGAGCAATAGTGAGAGATACAGAGCGAGAGAGTCATAGAGAGAGAAGGAGAGAGCAAGAGGGAGAGGGAGAGATGGAGAGTGGGAGAGATATATAGACAGATAAAGAGAGAGAGAGATAGGGGTAGAGATAGAGAGAGGGAGAGAGAGGGGGGAGAGATAGAGAGCAAGGAAATAGAGAGAGGGAAAGGGAGAGAGAGCATGGAAATAGAGAGAGAGAGTGGAGAGAGAGAGAGAGCAAGAGAGGGAGAGAAGGAGAGAGGTAGAAAAGAGGGAGAGAGTGGGAAATGGGGAGAGAGATTGAGAGAGTGGTAAGGGAGAGAGATACACAGAGAGAGAGAGGAGAGAGAAAGGGAGAGGGAGAGAGTCCAAGAGAGAGGGAGAGAGAGATAGAGAGATAGAGAGAGTGAGAGGGGGAGATACATAAAGGGAGGGGGGAGAAATAGATAGAGAGAGAGAGTGGGAGACAGAGATAGGGAGAGGAAGAGAAAGAGAGAGTAGAGATGGGGATGAGAAGTTGAGTGAGTTAGCGAGGGAGAGAGAGAGATTGAGAGAGGGGGAGAGATTGAGAGGGGGGAGATAGATTGATAGATAGATAGAGAGAGAGAGAGAGGAAAAGTGAGGGAGAGAGAGCGGGGGAAGAGAGAGATAGAGATAGAAAGATAGAGATATGGAGAGAGAGTGATAGAAAGAGAGAGGGAGAAAGAGTGAGAGAGCGAGGGAAGAGAGATAGAGATATAGAGAGAGGGCATGGGAGTGAGGGAGTGAGGGAGAGAGAGTGTGAGAGAGAGATAGAGAAGAGAGAGAGTGTGTGAGAAAGTGAGTGAGAGAGAGTAAGAGAGAGAGAGACAGAGAGAGTGTGTGTGTGTGTGTGAGAGAGAGTGTGTGAGAGAGAGAGCGGGAGCAGAAAGAGTGTGAGGGAAAGAGAGAGAGATAGAGAGAGATATAGAGAGAGATGGAGATAGAGAGAGATGTAGAACGAGAGAGAGGGAGAGGGGGAGAGATAGAGGGGGACATACAGGGGAGAGTAAGTGAGAGAGTGGGTGAGACAGGGGAAGGACAAGAGAGACAGAGAGAGTGCAAGAGGGAAAGAGTGTGTGTGTGAGGGAGAGAGATAGGGATGGGGAGAGAGAAAGAGAGAGAGATAGAGAGAGATAGAGAAATTGAGAGATAGAGAGACTGGAGACGAAAGATAGGGAGGAAGAGGGAGAGAGCGAAAGATGAAGACAGGGAGACATAATGAGAGAAAGAGTGAGAGAGAGAGAGAGATGTGTGTGAGAGAGAGAGGGTGTGAGAAGGAAAGAGAGTGAGAGAGTGAGAGGGGAGATTGAGAGAGAGATGGTGGGAGAGAGAGGGAGTGAAAGATGAAGACAAGGAGACATAAGGAGAGAAAGAGAGTGACAAGGTGAGGGGGGAGAGAGAGAGAGAAATGTGTGTGAGAGAGAGAGGGTGTGAGAAGGAAAGAGAGTGAGAGAGTCAGAGGGGAGATTGAGAGAGAGATGGTGGGAGAGAGAGGGAGAGGGAGAAAGAGAGAGAGAGCGTGAGAGGGGGAGGGAGAGAGATGGAGTGCGAGAGTGAGAGAGAGAGAGGGACAGAGAGAGGGGGAGGGAGAGAGATGGAGAGTGAGAGGGAGAGACGGAGAGCGGCAGAGAAAGGGAAAGGGAGAGAGCAAGAGTGGCAAAGAGGGGGAGAGAGAGAGGGAGAGAGAAATAGAGTGAGAGGGAAACATAGAGGGAGAGGAAGAGATGGAGAGCGGGAGAGAGGGGGAGGGAGAGAGAGCGAGAGTCAGAGATACAGATAGAGAGAGAAAGGGGGCGGGGAAGGAAGAAAGAGTGAGAGATAACGCGAGAGAAAGAGAGCGAGAGAGAGAGAAAGAGAGAGAGAAAGAGAGAAAGAGAGACAAGAAGGGGGAGAGAAAGAGAGAGAAGAAAAGAGAGAGAGAGACAAAGATAGAAAGATAGGTAGATAGGTAAGTAGATAGAGAGAGTGAGAAGAGTGAGTGAGTGAGAGAGAGTGAGAGAGAGATAAAGAGAGAGTGTATGTGTGTGTGAGAGAGAGCGAGAGAGAGTGAGAGAGAGAGAGCGGGAGCAGAAAGAGTGTGAGAGAAAAAGAGAGAGAGGAGAGAGAGTGAGAAAGAGATAGACTGAGAGAGGGAGGGAGAGGAGAGGGAGAGAGAGGGAGAGGGAGAGGGAGAGGGGGAGGGAGAGAGATGGAGAGCGAGAGGGAGAGAGGGAGAGGGAGAGAGATAGAGAGCGAGAGGGAGAGAGAGAGATAGATGGAGATAGACAGAGTGGGAGGGAGAGATAGAGAGAGCGACAAAGACATAGAGAGAGAGGGAAAGAGAAAGAGATAGAGGGAGAGGGAGAGGGAGAGGGAGAGATGGAGAGTGGGAGAGAGATATAGACAGATAAAGAGAGAGAGAGAGCGAGAGAGAGAGAGAGATAGAGATAGAGAGGGAGAGAGAGGGGGAGAGATAGAGAGCAGGGAAACAGAGAGAGGGAGAGGGAGAAAGAGAGCAGGGAAATAGAGAGAGAGAGTGGAGAGAGAGAAAGAGAGAGGGAGAGAGAGAGGTAGAAAAGAGGGAGAGAGTCGGAAAGAGGGAGAGAGATTGAGAGAGGGGGAGAGATTGAGATGGGGGAGATAGATTGAGTGGTAGATAGAGAGAGGAAGAAAGAGAGGGAGAGGGAGCGGGGAGAGAGAGATAGAGATAGAGAGATGGAGAGAGAGGGATAGAAAGAGAGAGGCAGAAAGAGAGAGAGAGCGGCGGGAGATGGATAGAGATACAGAGAGAGAATGAGAGAGGGGTAAAGGAGAGAGATAGAGATACACACACAGAGAGGGAGAGAGAGAGGAGAGAGAGAGAGGGAGTGCGAGAGAGACTGAGAGAAAGAGAGAGGGAGAGAGAGATAGAGTTATAGAGAGAGGGGGGAGAGATTGATAGATAAATAAAGAGAGAGGGGGGAGAGATAGATAGATAGAGAGAGTGGGAGAGAGAGATAGAGAGAGGGAGAGAAAGAGAGAGTAGAGATGGAGATGAGAAAGTGAGTGAGAGAGTGAGGGAGAGAGAGAGTGTGAGAGAGAGATAGAGAAAAGAGAGAGAGAGATTGAGAGAGAGGGAGAGATTGAGAGGGGGAGATAGATTGAGAGGTAGATAGAGAGAGGAAAACAGAGAGGGAGAGAGAGCGGGGATAGAGATATAGAGATAGAGAGATAGAGAGATGGGGAGAGAGATAGAAAGAAAGATGGAGAAAGAGAGAGAGAGCGGCGGGAGAGAGATAGAGATACAGAGAGAGAGTGAGAGAGAGAGGATGGGAGTGAGGGAGAGAGGGAGAGAGAAAGAGAGAGAGAGAGGACAAAGAGAGAGAGAAAGAAATTGAGAGAGAGAACAACGGAAAGAGGGAGAGAGAAATATGTATATATATAGAGAGAGTGTGAGAGAGAGAGAAATGGAGAGAGGGAGAGGGAGAATAAAGAGAGAGAGAGAGGGATAAAGAGAGGTAAGGGAGAGAGACAAAGAGAGAAAGAGAGAAGAGAGAGAGGTAGAGGGAGAGAGGGAGAGAGACAGAGACAGAGACAGAGAGGAAGGGAGGGAGAGAGGGAGAGAAAAAGAGAGAAAGAAAGAGAGTAGAGAGAGAGAACAGGGTTAGTGAGAGAGAGAGAAAGAGAGAGAGAGATAGCGAGAGATAGAGAGATGGGAATTGGGGGAGAGAGGGAGAGATAGGGAGAGAGTGTGTGAGATAGAGGGAGAGAGTGAGAGAGAGAGAGAGAGTGAGAGAGATAGAGAGATGAGAAGTGGGAGAGATAAGGAGAGAGTGTGTGTGTGTGAGAGAGAGAGAGAGAGAGTAAGAGAGAGAGAGGGTGAGAGAAAGAAAGAGAGCGGAGTAGAGGGAACAAGAGAGGGGGAGAAATAAAGAGACACGGAGAGATAGATAGAGGGAGAGCGAGAGAGAGAGAGAGGGAAAGAGAGTGTGAGAGAAAAAGAGAGATCGTGAGAGATAGAGAGAGATAGAGAGAGGGGCGAGGGAGAGAGAGTGAGTGAGAGGGAAAGAGAAAGAGAGAGGGGAAGAGAGAGAGAGTGATAGAGAGATAGAGAGAGAGTGTGTGTGAGAAAGTGAGTGAGAGAGAGTAAGAGAGAGTGTGACAGAGAGAGAGAGTGTGTGTGTGTGAGAGAGTGTGTGTGTGAGAGAGAGCGGGAGCGGAAAGAGTGTGAGAGAAAGAGAGAGAGAGATGGAGAGAGAGAGATGTAGAGCTAGAGAGAGATGGAGAGTGGGAGAGAGAAGGAGAGAGAGAGAGCCACAGTGAGAGATAGAGAGAGCGAGAGAGAAAGAGAGAAAGAGAGAGAGGGAGAGATGGAGAGCGGGAGAGAGAGATATAGGCAAATAAAGAGAGATAAAGAGAGATAGAGATAGAGATAGAGAGAGGGAGAGAGAGGGGGGAGAGATAGAGAGCAGGGAAACAGAGAGAGGGAGAGGGGGAGAGAGCAGGAAAATAGAGAGATATAGTGGAGAGAGAGAGCAAGAGAGAGAGAGGGAGAGAGGTAGAAAAGAGGGAGAGAGTGGGAAAGGGGGAGAGAGATTGAGAGAGTGGTAAAGGAGAGAGATACACAGAGAGAGAGAGAGAGAAGAGTGAGAAAGGGAGAGGGAGAGAGATCGAGAGAGAGGGGGAGAGAGAGATAGAGAGATAGAGAGAGTGAGAGGGGGAGAGATTGATTGATACATAAAGGGAGGGGGGAGAGATAGATAGATAGAGAGAGTGGGAGACAGAGATAGAGAGAGGGAGAGAAAGAGAGAGTAGTGATGGGGATGAGAAGTTGAGTGAGTGAGCGAGGGAGAGAGAGAGATTGAGAGAGGGGGAGAGATTGAGATAGAGAGAGAGCGGGAGCAAAAAGAGTGTGAGAGAAAGAGAGAGAGAGATGGAGATAGAGAGAGAGATGTAGAGCGAGAGGGAGAGATGGAGAGCGGGAGAGAGAGGGAGAGAGCGGGAGAGGGGGAGAGACAGAGGGGGAGATACATGGGAGAGCGAGTGGGAGAGTGGGAGAGACGGGGGAAGGACAAGAGAGACAGAGAGAGTGAAAGAGGGAAAGTGTGTATGTGTGTGTGTGTGTGAGGGAGAGAGATAGGGACGGGGAGTGAGAAAGAGAGAGATAGAGAGAGATTGATAGATTGAGAGATAGAGAGAGTGGAGATGAAAGATAGGGAGGAAGAGGGAGAGAGCGAGAAGGTGAGGGTTGAAGAGGTGAGGGAGAGAGAGAGAGAGAGATGAGTGTGAGAGAGAGAGGGAGTGAGAAGGAAAGAGAATGAGAGAGGGGAGATTGAGATAGAGATGGAGGGAGAGAGAGGGAGAGGGAGAAACAGAGAGAGTGTGTGAGAGAGAGAGAGGGTGAAGGAGAGAGAGGGGGAGAGAGACGGGGAGAGAGAAAGAGAGATAAAGAGGAAGAGAGAGACAACAAGGGGGGAGAAAGAGAGAGACAGAGATAGATAGATAGGTAGATAGATAGATAGATATAGGGAGAGTGAGAAGAGATAGTGAGTGAGTGAGAGAGAGTGAGTGAGTGAGAGAGACTGTGAGAGAGACAGAGAGTGTGTGTGTGTGTGAGAGAGAGAGCGAGAGATTATGAGAGAGAGTGAGCGGGAGCAGAAAGAGTGAGTGAGTGAGAGAGAATGAGTGAGTGAGAGAGAGTGAATGAGTGAGAGAGAGTGTGAGAGAGACAGAGTGTGTGTGTGTGTGTGAGAGAGAGAGCGAGAGAGAGTGAGAGAGAGTGAGCGGGAGCAGAAAGAGTGTGAGAAAAAAAGAGAGGGGAGAGAGAGTGAGAAAGAGATAGAGTGAGAGAGGGAGGGAGAGGAGAGGAGAGAGAGAGGGAGAGAGAGAGGGGGAGGGAGAAAGATGGAGAGCGAGAGGGAGAGAGGGGGAGGGAGAGAGATGGAGAGCGAGAGGGAGAGGAAGAGAGAGATAGATGGAGATAGAGAGAGTGGGAGGGAGAGAGAGAGAGAGATGTAGAGCGAGAGGGAGAGATGGAGAGCGGCTAAGAGAGGGAGAGAGAGCAAGAGTGAGAGATAGAGAGAGCGACAGAGACAGAGAGAGGGGGAAAGAGAAAGAGAGAGAGGGAGAGGGAGAGGGAGAGGGAGAAAGAGAGATGGAGAGTGGGAGAGAGAGATATAGACAGATAAACAGAGAGAGAGAGAGAGAGAGAGAGAGAAAGAGAGAGAGAGATAGAGAGGGAGAGAGAGGGGGGAAAGATAGAGAGCAGGAAAACAGAGAGAGGGAGAGGGAGAGAGCAGGGAAATAGAAAGAGAGTGGAGAGAGAGAAAAAGAGAGCAAGAGAGAGAGAGATGTAGAAAAGAGGGAGAGAGTGGGAAAGAGGGAGAGAGATTGAGAGAGGGGTAAAAGAGAGAGAGAGAGATACACACACAGAGAGGGAGGGAGAGAGAGAAGAGAGAGAAAGGGAGTGCGAGAGAGACTGAGAGAAAGAGAGAGGGAGAGAGAGATAGAGTGATAGAGAGAAAGGGGGAGAGATTGATAGATACATAAAGAGAGAGGGGGGAGAGATATATAGATAGAAAGAGTGGGAGAGAGAGAGAGAGAGAGGGAGAGAAAGGGAGAGTAGAGATGGAGATGAGAGAGTGAGGGAGAGAGAGATAGCAAAGAGAGGGGGAGAGATTGAGAGGAGGGAGATAGATTGAGAGGTAGATAGAGAGAGGAAGACATAGAGGGAGAGAGAGCGGGGATAGAGAGATAGAGATAGAGAGATAGAGAGATGGAGAGAGAAAGATAGAAAGATAGAGAGATGAGAGTGAGAGAGAGAGTGAGAGAGAGAGTAAGAGAGAGAGAGAGTGAGAGAGATAGAGAGATAGAGAGATGAGAAGTGGTAGAGATAGGGAGTGTGTGTGAGAGAGAGAAAGAGAGAGAGTAAGAGAGAGAGGGGGTGAGAGAAAGAGAGAGAGCGGAGGAGAGGGAACAAGAGAGGGGGAGAAAGAGAGTGACACAGAGAGATAGATAGAGAGAGAGCGGGAGAGAGAGAGGGAAAGAGAGTGTGAGCGAAAAAGAGAGATCGAGAGAGATAGAGAGAGAGACAGAGAGAGGGGGGCGAGGGAGAGAGAGCGAGTGAGAGGGAAAGAGAAAGAGAGTGGGGAAGAGAGAGAGAGAGTGATAAAGATAGATAGAGAGAGAGTGTGTGAGAATGTGAGTGAGAGAGAGTGATGGAGAACGAGACGGAGAGAGTGTGTGTGTGTGTGAGAGAGAACGAGACCAGAAAGAGTGTGAGAGAAAGAGAGAGAGAGATGGAAATAGAGAGAGAGAGATGTAGAGCGAGAGGGAGAGATGGAGAACAGGAGAGAGAGGGAGAGAGAGAGCAATAGTGAGAGATAGAGAGAGCGAGAGAGTAATAGAGAGAGAGGGAGAGAGAAAGAGAGAGAGGGAGAGAGAAAGAGAGAGGGAGAGATGGAGAGCGGGAGAGAGAGATATACACAGATAAAGAGAGAGAAAGAGAGAGAGGGAGAGATGGAGAGAGCGGGGAGAGATAGAGAGCAGGGAAACAGAGAGTGGGAGAGGGAGAGAGAACAGGGAAATAGAGAGAGCGAGTGGAGAGAGAGAGAGAGCAAGAGAGAGAGGGAGAGAGGTAGAAAAGAGGGATAGAGTGGGAAAGGGGGAGAGAGATTGAGAGAGTGGTAAAGGAGAGAGAGAGAGATACACACACACAAAGAGAGAGAAGAGAGAGAAAGGGAGAGGAAGAGAGACTGAGAGAGAGAGGGGGAGAGAGATAGAGCGAGTGAGAGAGTGAGAGGGGGAGAGATTGATTGTTACATAAAGGGAGGGGATAGAGATATATAGATAGAGAGAGTGGGAGACAGAGATAGAGAGAGAGAGAGAAAGAGAGAGTAGAGATGGGGATGAGAAGTTGAGTGAGAGAGCGAGGGAGAAAGAGTGAGAAAGAGATAGATAGAGAGAGACGGGAATAGAGAGGGAAAGAGAGAGCGGGGGGAGAGAGAGATAGAGATAGAGAGAAATAGAGAGATAGAGAGATGGAGAGAGAGATAGAAAGAGAGAGGGAGAAAGAGAGAGAGAGAGCGAGGGAAGAGAGATAGAGATATAGAGAGTGAGAGAAAGAGGGCATGGGAGTGAGGGAGTGAGGGAGAGAGAGTGTGAAAGAGAGATAGAGAAGAGAGAGAGAGTGTGAGAAAGTGAGTGAAAGAGAGCGAGAGAGAGAGAGACAGAGAGAGAGTGTGTGAGAGAGAGAGAGAGCGGGAGCAGAAAAAGTGTGAGAGAAAGAGAGAGAGATAGAGAGAGATGGAGATAGAGAGAGAGATATATAGAGCGAGAGGGAGAGATGGAGAGCGGGAGAGAGTGGGAGAGAGAGCAACAGTGAGAGATAGAGAAAGCGAGAGAGGGAAGGAGAGTGTGAGAGAGAGATTGAGAAGAGAGAGAGATTGAGAGAGGGGGAGAGATTGAGAGGGGATAGATAGATTGATAGATAGATAGAGAGAGACATGAATAGAGAGTGAAAGAGAGAGCGGGGGGAGAGAGAGAGGGAAGGAGAGTGTGAGAGAAAAAGAGAGATCGTGAGAGATCGTGAGAGATAGAGAGAGATAGAGAGAAGGGGGTGAGAGAGAGAGCGAGTGAGAGGGAAAGAGAAAGAGAATGGGGAAGAGAGAGACAGAGTGATAGAGATAGATGTAGAGAGAGTGTGTGAGAAAGTGAGAGAGAGAGTGAGAGTGTGTGAGAGAGAGAGCGGGAGTAGAAAGAGTGAGAGAGAGTGAGAGAGAGAGAGTGACAGAGTGTGTGTGTGTGTGTGTGTGAGGGAGAGAGAGAGTGTGTGTGTGAGAGAGGGAGCGGGAGTAGAAAGAATGTGAGAGAAAGAGAGATGGAGATAGAGAGAGAGATGTAGAGCGAGAGAGAGAGGTGTAGAGCGGGAGAGAGAAAGAGAGAAAGAGCAACAGTGAGAGATAGAGAGAGCGAGAGAGTCATAGAGAGAGAGGGAGAGAGAAAGAGAGAGAGGGAGAGATGGAGAGTGGGAGAGAGAGATATAGACAAATAAAGAGAGAGAAAGAGAGATAGAGATAGAGATAGAGAGAGGGAGAGAGAGGGGGCGAGATAGAGAGTAGGGAAACAGAGAGAGGGAGAGGGGGAGAGCAGGGAAATAGAGGGAGAGAGTGGAGAGAGAGAGAGAGCAAGAGAGAGAGGGAGAGAGGTAGAAAAGAGGGAGAGAGTGGGAAAGGGGGAGAGAGATTGAGAGAGTGGTAAAGGAGAGAGACACACAGAGAGAGAGAGAGAGAGAGAGGAGAGAGAAAGGGAGAGGGAGATAGATAGATAGAGAGAGAGATATAGAGATAGAGAGAGTGAGAGGGGGAGAGATTGATTGATACATAAAGGGAGGGGGAGAGATAGATAGATAGAGAGAGTGGGAGATAGAGATAGAGAGAGGGAGAGAAAGAGAGAGTAGAGATGGGGATGAGAAGTTGAGTGAGAGAGCGAGGGAGAGGGAGTGTGAGAGAGAGAGATTGAGAAGAGAGAGAGGGATTGAGAGAAGGGGACAGATTGAGAGGGGGAGAGAAAAATTGATAGATAGATAGAGAGAGATGATGAGTGAGGGAGAGAGAGGGCGGGGGGAGAGAGAGATAGAGATTGAGAGAAATAGAGAGATAGAGAGATGGAGACAGAGAGATAGAAAGAGAGAGGGAGAAAGAGAGAGATAGAGAGGGAAGAGAGATAGAGATACAGAGAGAGTGAGAGAGGGGGGTGGGAGTGACGGAGTGAGGGAGAGAGGGAGAGAGAAAGAGAGAGAGAGGAGAAAGAGAGAAAGAAACATAGAGATAAAGAGCGAGGGAAAGAGGGAGAGAGAGAAATATATTTATATATAGAGAGAGAGTGAGAGAGAGAGAGAAATGGAGAGAGGGAGAGGGAGAATAAAGAGAGAGAGGGTGAGAGAGAAGGCATGGGAGTAAGGGAGTGAGGGAGAGAGTGTGTGAGAGAGAGAGATAGAGAAGAGAGAGAGTGTGTGTGAGGAAGTGAGTGAGAGAGAGTAAGAGAGAGAGACAGAGAGTGTGTGTGTGTGTGTGAGAGAGAGAGAGAGTGTGTGTGTGTTAGAGAGAGAGCGGGAGCAGAAAGAGTGTGAGAGAAAGAGAGAGAGAAAGAGATAAAGAGAGAGAGATGGAGATAGAGAGAGAGAGATATAGAGCGAGAGGGAGAGATGGAGAGCGGGAGAGAGGGAGAGAGCGGGAGAGGGGGAGAGACGGAGGGGGAGATACAAGGGAGAGCGAGTGAGAGAGTGGGAGAGACGGGGGAAGAGGGAGAGAGATTGAGAGAGGGGGAGAGATTGAGAGGGGGAGATAGATTGAGACGTCGATAGAGAGAGGAAGACAGAGAGGGAGAGGGAGCGGGGAGAGAGAGATAGAGATAGAGAGATGGAGAGAGAGAGATAAAAAGAGAGAGGCAGAAAGAGAGAGAGCGGCGGGAGATGGATAGAGATACAAAGAGAGAATGAGAGAGGGGTAAAGGAGAGAGAGAGATACACACACAGAGAGGGAGAGAGAGAGAAGAGAGAGAAAGGGAGTGCGAGAGAGACCGAGAGAAAGAGAGAGGGAGAGAGATAGAGTTATAGAGAGAGGGGGGAGAGATTGATAGATAAATAAAGAGAGTGGGGGGAGAGATAGATAGATAGAGAGAGTGGGAGAGAGAGATAGAGAGAGGGAGAGAAAGAGAGAGTAGAGATGGAGATGAGAGAGTGAGTGAGAGTGTGAGGGAGAGAGAGAGTGTGAGAGAGAGATAGAGAAAAGAGAGAGAGAGATTGAGAGAGGGGGAGAGATTGAGAGGGGGAGATAGATTGAGAGGTAGATAGAGAGAGGAAGACAGAGAGGGAGAGAGAGTGGGGATAGAGATATAGAGATAGAGAGATAGAGAGATAGAGAGATGGGGAGAGAGATAGAAAGAAAGATGGAGAGAGAGAGAGAGAGAGCGGAGGGAGAGAGATAGAGATACAGAGAGAGAGTGAGAGAGAGAGGATGGGAGTGAGGGAGAGAGGGAGAGAGAGAAAGAGAGAGAGAGAGGACAAAGAGAGAGAGAAAGAAATTGAGAGAGAGAACAACGGAAAGAGGGAGAGAGAAATATGTATATATATAGAGAGAGTGTGAGAGAGAGAGAAATGGAGAGAGGGAGAGGGAGAATAAAGAGAGAGAGAGAGGGATAAAGAGAGGTAAGGGAGAGAGACAAAGAGAGAAAGAGAGAAGAGAGAGAGGTAGAGGGAGAGAGAGAAAGGGAGTGCGAGAGAGACCGAGAGAAAGAAAGAGGGAGAGAGAGATAGAGTTATAGAGAGAGGGGGGAGAGATTGATAGATAAATAAAGAGAGAGGGGGGAGAGATAGATAGATAGAGAGAGTGGGAGAGAGAGATAGAGAGAGGGAGAGAAAGAGAGAGTAGAGATGGAAATGAGAGAGTGAGGGAGAGAGAGTGTGTGAGGGAGAGATAGAGAAAATAGAGAGAGAGATTGAGAGAGGGGGAGTAAGAGAGAGAGAGGGTGAGAGAAAGAAAGAGAGCGGAGTAGAGGGAACAAGAGAGGGGGAGAAATAAAGAGACACGGAGAGATAGGGACAGAGTGTGTGAGAGAGAGTAAGAGAGAGAAGGGGCAAGAGATAGAGAGAGAGCGGAGGAGAGGGAACAAGAGAGGGGGGAGAAAGAGAGAGACACAGAGAGCTAGATAGAGAGAGAGCGAGAGAGAGAGAGAGGGAAAGAGAGTGTGAGAGAAAAAGAGAGATCGAGAGAGATAGAGAGAGGGGGCGAGGGAGAGAGAGGGAGTGAGAGGGAAAGAGAAAGAGAGTGGGGAAGAGAGAGAGAGAGTGATAGAGAGATAGAGAGAGAGTGTGGGAGAAAGTGAGTGAGAGAGAATGAGAGAGAGAGACGGAGATAGTGTGTGTGTGTGAGAGAGAGAATGTGTGTGAGAGAGAGCGGGACCAGAAAGAGTGTGAGAGAAAGAGAGAGAGAGATGGAAATAGAGAGAGAGAGAGTCATAGACAGAGAGGGAGAGAGAAAGAGCGGGACCAGAAAGAGTGTGAGAGAAAGAGAGAGAGATGGAAATAGAGAGAGAGAGAGTCATAGACAGAGAGGGAGAGAGAAAGAGAGAGAGAGGGAGAGATGGAGAGCGGGAGAGAGAGATATAAATAAATAAAGAGAGAGAGAGAGAGAGATAGAGATAGAGATAGAGAGAGGGAGAGAGGGGGGGAGATAGAGAGCAGGGAAACAGAGAGAGGGAGAGGGAGAGAGAGAGTGGAGAGAGGGAGAGAGGTAGAAAAGAGGGAGAGAGTGGGAAAGGGGGAGAGAGATTGAGAGAGTGGTAAAGGAGAGAGAGAGATACAGAGAGAGAGAGAGAAGAGAGAGAAAGGGAGAGGAAGAGAGACCGAGAGAGAGAGAGGATGAGAGAGATAGAGAGATAGAGAGAGTGAGAGGGGGAGAGATAGATTGATACAATAAGGGAAGGGGAGAGATAGATAAATAGAGAGAGTGGGAGACAGAGATAGAGAGAGGGAGAGAAAGAGAGAGTAGAGATGGGTATGAGAAGTTGAGTGGGAGAGCGAGGGAGAGAGAGTGTGAGAGAGAGAGTGTGAGAGAGAGATTGAGAAGAGAGAGAGATATATAGAGCAAGAGGGAGAGATGGAGAGCGGGAGAGAGTGGGAGAGAGAGCAACGTTGAGAGATAGAGAGAGCGAGAGAGTCATAGAGAGAGAGGGAGAGAGAAAGAGAGAGAGGGAGAGATGGAGAGGGGGAGAGAGAGATATAGACAGATAAAGAAAGAGAGGGAGAGAGAGATAGAGATAGAGATAGAGAGAGGGAGAGAGAGGGGGAAGAGATACAGAGCAGGGAAATAGAGAGAGGGAGAGGGAGTGAGAGCAGGGAAATAGAGAGAAAATGGAGAGAGAGAGCAAGAGAGAGAGGGATAGAGGTAGAAAAGAGGGAGAGTGTGGGAAAGGGGGAGAGAGATTGAGAGAGTGGCAAAGGAGAGATTGATTGATACATAAAGGGAGGGGGGAGAGATAGATAAATAGAGAGAGTGGGAGACAGAGATAGAGAGAGGGAGAGAAAGAGAGAGTAGAGATGGGGATGAGATGTTGAGTGAGAGAGCGAGGGAGAGAGAGAGATTGAGAAGAGAGAGAGAGATTGAGAGAGGGGGAGAGATTGAGAGGGGGAGAGGTAGATTGATAGATAGATAGAGAGAGACAGGAATAGAGAGGGAAAGAGAGAGCGGGGGGAGAGAGAGATAGAGGTAGAGAGAAATAGAGAGATAGAGAGATGGAGAGAGAGAGATAGAAAGAGAGAGGGAGAAAGAGAGAGAGAGCGAGGGAAGAGAGATAGAGATATAGAGAGAGAGTGAGAGAGAGAGGGCATGGGAGTGAGGTAGTGAGGGAGAGAGAGTGTGAAAGAGAGAGATAGAGAAGAGAGAGAGTGTGTGAGAAAGTGAGTGAGAGAGAGTAAGAGAGAGACAGAGAGTGTGTGTGTGTGTGAGAGAGAGAGTGTGTGTTAGAGGGAGAGCGGGAGCAGAAAGAGTGTGAGAGAAAGAGAGAGAGAAAGAGATAAAGAGAGAGAGATGGAGATAGAGAGAGAGAGATATAGAGCGAGAGGGAGAGATGGAGAGCGGGAGAGAGGGAGAGAGCGGGAGAGGGGGAGAGACGGAGGGGGAGATACAGGGGAGAGCGAGTGAGAGAGTGGGAGAGACGGGGGAAGGACAAGAGAGACAGAGAGAGTGAAAGAGGGAAAGAGTATGTGTGTGTGTGAGGGAGGGAGAGAGATAGGGACGGGGAGTGAGAAAGAGAGAGATAGAGAGAGATAGAGAGATTGAGAGATAGGGAGAGTGGAGACGAAAGATAGGGAGGAAGAGGGAGAGAGCGAGAAGGTGAGGGAGGAAGAGGGAGGGAGCGAAAGATGAAGACAGGGAGACATAAAGAGAGAAAGAGATTGACAAGGTGAGGGGGAGAGAGAGAGATATGAGTGTGAGAGAGAGAGGGAGTGAGAAGGAAAGAGAATGAGAGATGGAGGGAGAGAGAGGGAGAGGGAGAAAGAGAGAGTGTGAGAGAGAGAGAGGGTGAAGGAGAGAGAGAGGGGGAGAGAGGGGGAGAGAGACGGGACAGAGAGAAAAAGAGATAGAGAGGAAGAGAGAGACAATAAGGGGGGAGAAAGAGAGAGAAGAGAAGAGAGAGAGACAGAGATAGATAGATAGATAGCTAGATAGATATAGAGAGAGTGAGAAGAGAGAGTGAGTGAGTGAGAGAGAGTGAGTAAATGAGAGAGAGTGTGGGAGAGACAGAGAGTGTGTGTGTGAGAGAGCGAGAGAGAGTGAGCGGGAGCAGAAAGAGTGTGAGTGAAAAAGAGAGAGAGGAGAGAGAGTGAGAAACAGATAGAGTGAGAGAGGGAGGGAGATGAGAGAGAGAGAGAGAGAGAAGGAGAGAGAGAGGGGGAGGGAGAGAGATGGAGAGCGAGATGGAGAGAGGGGGAGGGAGAGAGATTTAGAGCGAGAGGGAGAGAGAGAGATAGATGGAGATAGAGAGAGTGGGAGGGAGAGAGAGAGAGAGAGAGATGTAGAGCGAGAGGGAGAGAAGGAGAGCGGCTGAGAGAGGGAGAGAGAGCAAGAGTGAGAGATAGAGAGAGCGACAATGTCATAGAGAGACGGAAAAAGAAAGAGAGAGAGAGGGAGAGGGAGAGGGAGAGGGAGAGGGAGAGAGAGATGGAGAGTGGTAGAGAATGATATAGACAGATAAAGAGAGAGGGAGAGAGATAGAGAGGGATAGAGAGGGGGGAGAGGTAGAGAGCAGGGAAATAGAGAGAGGGAGAGGGAGAGAGTAGGGAAATAGAGAGCGAGAGTGGAGAGAGAAAAAGAGAGCAAGAGAGAGAGAGGTAGAAAAGATGGAGAGAGTAGGAAAGAGGGAGAGAGATTGAGAGAGGGGTAAAGGAGAGAGAGAGATACACACACAGAAAGGGAGGGAGAGAGAGAAGAGAGAGAAAGGGAGTGCGAGAGAGACCGAGAGAAAGAGAGAGGGAGAGAGAGATAGAGGGATATAGAGAAAGGGGGAGAGATTGATAGATACATAAAGAGAGAGGGGGGAGAGATAGAGATAGAAAGAGTGGGAGAGAGAGAGAGGGGGGGAGAGAAAGAGAGAGTAGAGATGGAGATGAGAGAGTGAAGGAGAGAGAGTGAGAGAGAGAGATAGAAAAGAGAGAGAGAGAGAGATTGAGAGAGGGGGAGAGATTGAGAGGGGGGAGATAGATTGAGAGGTAGATAAAGAGAGGAAGACAAAGAGGGAGAGAGAGCGGAGAGAGAGAGATAGGGATAGAGAGATAGAGAGATGGAGAGAGAGATAGAAACATTGAGAGATGAGAGTGAGAGAGAGAGTGAGAGAGAGAGAGACAGTGACAGAGATAGAGAGATAGAGAGATAGAGAGATGAGAAGTGGGAGAGGTAGGGAGAGAGTGTGTGAGAGAGAGAAAGAGAGAGAGTAAGAGAGAGAGAGGGGACGAGAGAAAGAGAGAGAGCGGAGGAGAGAGAACAAGAGAGGGGGGAGAATAAGAGAGACACAGAGAGATAGATAGAGAGAGAGCGAGAGAGAGAGGGAAAGAGAGTGTGAGAGAAAATGAGAGATCGAGAGATATAGAGAGAGATAGAGAGAGGGGGTGAGGGAGAGAGAGCGAGTGAGAGGGAAAGAGAAAGAGAGTGGGGAAGACAGAGAGAGTGATAGAGAGAGATAGAGAGAGAATGTGTGAGAAAGTGAGTGAGAGAGAGTGAGAGAGAGAGACGGAGAGAGTGTGTGTGAGAGAGAGAGAGAGTGTGTGTGTGTGAGAGAGTGTAAGACCAGAAAGAGTGTGAGAGAAAGAGAGAGAGAGATGGAAATAGAGAGAGAGGGATGTAGAGCGAGAGGGAGAGATGGAGAGCAGGAGAGAGAGGGAGAGAGAGAGAGCAATAGTGAGAGATAGAGAGAGGGAGAGAGTCATAGAGAGAGAGGGAGAGAGAAAGAGAGAGAGGGAGAGATGGAGAGCGGGAGAGAGATATAGATAGATAAAGATAGAGAGAGAGGGAGAGATGGGGGAGAGATAGAGAGCAGGGAAACAGAGAGAGGGAGAGGGAGAGAGAGCAGGGAAATAGAGAGAGAGTGTGGAGAGAGAGAGAGAGAGCAAGAGAGAGAGGGGGAGAGTTAGAAAAGAGGGAGAGAGTGGAAAAGGGGGAGAGAGATTGAGAGAGTGGTAAAGGAGAGAGAGATACACACACACACAGAGAAGAGAGAGAAAGGGAGAGGGAGAGAGACCGAGAGAGAGAGAGGTGGAGAGAGATAGAGAGATACAAAGAGTGAGAGGGGGATAGATTGATTGATACATAAAGCGAGGGGGAGAGATAGATAAATAGAGAGAGTGGGAGACAGAGATAGAAAGAAGGAGAGAAAGAGAGAGTAGAGATGGGGATGAGAAGTTGAGTGAGAGAGCGAGGGAGAGAGTGTGTGAGAGAGAATGAGAAGAAAGAGAGAGATTGAGAGAGGGGGAGAGATTGAGAGGGGGAGAGGTAGATTGATAGATAGATAGAGAGAGACAGGAATAGAGAGGGAAAGAGAGAGCGGGGGAGAGAGAGATAGAGATAGAGAGAAATAGAGAGATAGAGAGATGGAGAGAGAGATAGAAACAGAGAGGGAGAAAGAGAGAGAGAGCGAGGGAAGAGAGATAGATATATAGAGAGAGAGTGAGAGAGAGGGCATGGGAGTGAGGGAGTGAGGGAGAGAGAGTGTGAAAGAGAGAGATAAAGAAGAGAGATAGTGTGTGTGAGAAAGTGAGTGAAAGAGATTGAGAGAGAGAGAGACAGAGAGAGAGTGTGTGTGTGTGTGAGAGAGTGTGTGAGAGAGAGAGAGAGAGGGAGCAGAAAGAGTGTGAGAGAAAGAGAGAGAGAGAGAGATAGAGAGAGATGGAGATTGAGAGAGAGAGATATAGAGCGAGAGGGGGAGGGAGAGAGATGGAGAGCGAGAGGGAGAGAGAGAGATAGATGGAGATAGAGAGAGTGGGAGGGAGAGAGAGAGAGAGATGTAGAGCTAGAGGGAGAGATGGAGAGCGGCTGTGAAAGGGAGAGAGAGCAAGAGTGAGAGATAGAGAGAGCGACAGAGTAATAGAGAGAGGGAAAGAGAAAAGAGAGAGAGGGAGAGGGAGAGGGAGAGATGGAAAGTGGGAGAGATAGATAGAGACAGTTAAAGAGAGAGAGAGCGAGAGAGAGAGAGATAGAGATAGAGAGGGAGAGAGGGGGGAGATAGAGAACAGGGAAACAGAGAGAGGGAGAGGGAGAGAGAGAGCAGGGAAATATAGAGAGAGAGTGGAGAGAGAGAGAAAGAGAGAGGGAGAGAGAGAGAGGTAGAAAAGAGGGAGAGAATGGGAAAGAGGGAGAGAGATTGAGTGAGGGGGAGAGATTGAGAGGGGGAGATAGATTGAGAGGCCGATAGAGAGAGGAAGACAGAGAGGGAGAGGGAGCGGGGAGAGAGAGAGAGAGATAGAGAGATGGAGAGAGAGAGATAGAAAGAGAGAGGCAGAAAGAGAGAGAGAGCGGCGGGAGATGGATAGAGATACAGAGAGAGAATGAGAGAGGGGTAAAGGAGAGAGAGAGAGATACACACACAGAGAGGGAGAGAGAGAGAGAAGAAAGAGAAAGGGAGTGCGAGAGAGACCGAGAGAAAGAGAGAGGGAGAGAGAGATAGAGTTATAGAGAGAGGGGGGAGAGATTGATAGATAAATAAAGAGAGAGGGGGAGAGATAGATAGATAGAGAGAGTGGGAGAGAGAGATAGAGAGAGGGAGAGCAAGAGAGAGTAGAGATGGAGATGAGAGAGTGAGTGAGAGAGTGAGGGAGAGAGAGTGTGTGAGGGAGAGATAGAGAAAAGAGAGACAGAGATTGAGAGAGGGGGAGAGATTGAGAGGGGGAGGGAGAGTGAGAGATGGAGAGAGTGACATAGTCATAGAGAGAGAGGGAAAGAGAAAGAGAGAGAGGGAGAGGGAGAGGGAGAGGGAGAGGGAGAGATGGAGAGTGGGAGAGAGATATATAGACAGATAAAGAGGGAGAGGGAGAGGGAGCAGGGAAATAGAGAGAGAGTGGAGAGAGAGAGAAAGAGAGAGCAAGAGAGAGAGAGAGGTAGAAAAGAGGGAGAGAGTGGGAAAGAGGGAGAGAGATTGAGAGAGGGGTAAATGAGAGAGAGAGAGATACACACAGAGAGGGAGGGAGAGAGAGAAGAGAGAGAAAAGGAGTGCGAGAGAGACCGAGAGAAAGAGAGAGGGAGAGAGAGAGTGTGATAGAGAGAGAGGGGGAGAGATTGATAGATACATAAAGAGAGAGGGGGGAGAGATAGATAGATAGAGAGAGTGGGAGAGAGAGATAGAGAGAGGGAGAGAAAGAGAGTGTAGAGATGGAGATGAGAGAGTGAGGGAGAGAGAGATTGAGAGAGAGAGATCGAAAAGAGAGAGAGATTGAGAAGGGTGGGAGAGATTGAGAGGGGGGAGATAGATTGAGAGGTAGATAGATAGAGGAAGATAGAGAGGGAGAGAGCAGGGAGAGAGAGATAGAGATAGAGAGATAGAGAGATGGAGAGAGATAGAAAGATAGATAGATGAGAGTGAGAGAGAGATAGAGAGAGAGAGAGAGAGAGATAGAGAGATAGAGAGATGAGAAGTGGGAGAGATAGGGACAGAGTGTGTGAGAGAGAGTAAGAGAGAGAAGGGGTAAGAGAAAGAGAGAGAGCGGAGGAGAGGGAACAAGAGAGGGGGGAGAAAGAGAGAGACACAGAGAGATAGATAGAGAGAGAGCGAGAGAGAGAGAGAGAGGGAAAGAGAGTGTGAGAGAAAAAGAGAGATCGAGAGAGATAGAGAGGGGGCGAGGGAGAGAGAGTGAGAGGGAAAGAGAAAGAGAGTGGCGAAGAGAGAGAGTGATAGAGAGATAGAGAGAGAGTGTGGGAGAAAGTGAGTGAGAGAGAGTGAGAGAGAGAGACGGAGATAGTGTGTGTGTGTGTGAGAGAGAGTGTGTGTGAGAGAGAGCGGGACTAGAAAGAGTGTGAGAGAAAGAGAGAGAGAGAGATGGAAATAGAGAGAGAGAGAGAGTCATAGACAGAGAGGGAGAGAGAAAGAGAGAGAGAGGGAGAGATGGAGAGCGGGAGAGGGAGAGGGAGCAGGGAAATAGAGAGAGAGGGAGAGAGAGAAAAAAGAGAGAAAGGGAGTGCGAGAGAGACCGAGAGAAAGAGAGAGGGAGAGAGAGATAGAGTTATAGAGAGAGGGGGGGAGAGATTGATAGATAAATAAAGAGAGTGGGGGGAGAGATAAATAGATAGAGAGAGTGGGAGAGAGAGATAGAGAGAGGGAGAGAAAGAGAGAGTAGAGACGGAGATGAGAGAGTGAGTGAGAGAGTGAGGGAGAGAGAGTGTGTGAGGGAGAGATGGAGAAAAGAGAGAGAGAGATTGAGAGAGGGGGAGAGATTGAGAGGGGGAGGGAGAGTGAGGGATGGAGAGAGCGACAGAGTAATAGAGAGAGAGGGAAGGAGAAAGAGAGAGAGGGAGAGGGAGAGGGAGAGATGGAGAGTGGGAGAGAGAGATATAGACAGATAAAGAGCGAGAGAGAGAGAGAGAAGGAGAGAGGGGGGAGAGAAAGAGAGTAGGGAAACAGAGAGAGGGGGAGGGAGAGGGAGCAGGGACATAGAGAGAGAGAGTGGAGAGAGAGAGCAAGAGAGAGAGAGAGGTAGAAAATAGGGAGAGAGTGGGAAAGAGGGAGAGAGATTGAGAGAGGGGTAAAGGAGAGAGAGAGATACACACACAGAGAGGGAGGGAGAGAGAGAAGAGAGAGAAAAGGAGTGCGAGGGAGACCGAGAGAAAGAGAGAGGGAGAGAGAGAGTGTGATAGAGAGAGAGGGGGAGAGATTGATAGATACATAAAGAGAGAGGGGGGAGAGATAGATAGATAGAGAAAGTGGGAGAGAGATAGAGAGAGGGAGAGAAAGAGAGAGTATAGATGGAGATGAGAGAGTGAGGGAGAGAGAGAGATAGAAAAGAGAGAGATTGAGAAGGGTGGGAGAGATTGAGAGGGGGGAAATAGATTGAGAGGTAGATAGAGAGAGGAAGACAGAGAGGGAGAGAGCAGGGAGAGAGATGGAGATAGAGAGATAGAGAGATGGAGAGAGATAGAAAGATAGATAGATGAGAGTGAGAGAGAGATAGAGAGAGTGAGAGAGATAGAGAGATAGAGAGATGAGAAGTGGGAGAGATAGGGACAGAGTGTGTGAGAGAGTAAGAGAGAGAAAGGGCAAGAGAAAGAGAGAGAGCGGAGGAGAGGGAATAAGAGAGGGGGGAGAAAGAGAGAGACACAGAGAGATAGATAGAGAGAGAGCGAGAGAGAGAGAGGGAAAGAAAGTGTGAGAGAAAAAGAGAGATCGAGAGAGATAGAGAGCGGGGGCGAGGGAGAGAGAGCGAGTGAGAGGGAAAGAGAAAGAGAGTGGGGAAGAGAGAGAGAGTGATAGAGAGATAGAGAGAGAGTGTGGGAGAAAGTGAGTGAGAGAGAGTGAGAGAGAGATGGAGATAGTGTGTGTGTGAGAGAGAGTGTGTGTGAGAGAGAGCGGGACCAGAAAGAGTGTGAGAGAAAGAGAGAGAGAGAGATGGAAATAGAGAGAGAGAGAGAGTCATAGACAGAGAGGGAGAGAGAAAGAGAGAGAGGGAGAGATGGAAAGCGGGAGAGGGAGAGGGAGCAGGGAATTAGAGAGCGAGGGAGAGAGAGATTGAGAAGAGAGAGAGATTGAGAGAGGGGGAGAGATTGATAGGGGGAGAGATAGGTTGATAGATAGATAGAGAGAGAGGAAGAGTGAGGGAGAGAGAGAGCGGGCAGAGAGCGAGATGGAGATAGAGGGAAATATAGAGATAGAGAGATGGAGAGTGAGATACATAGAGAGAGGGAGAAAGAGAGAGAGTGAGGGATGAGAGATAGAGAGATATAGAGAGAGAGTGAGAGAGAGGGCCTGGGAGTGAGGGAGTGAGGGAGAGAGAGTATGAGAGAGAGATAGAGAAGAGAGAGAGTCATAGAGAGAGAGGGAGAGAGAAAGAGAGAGAGGGAGAGATGGAGAGCGGGAGAGAGAGATATAGATAAATAAAGAGAGAGAGTGAGAGATAGAGATAGAGATAGATATAGAGAGAGGGAGAGAGGGGGAGAGATAGAGAGCAGGGAAACAAAGAGAGGGAGAGGGAGAGAGAGCAGGGAAATAGAGAGAGATAGTGGATAGAGAGAGAGGGCAAGAGAGAGAGGGGGAGAGAGGTAGATAATAGGGAGAGAGTGGGAAAGGGGGAGAGAGATAGACACAGAGAGACAGAGAGATAAGAGAGAGAAAGGGAGAGGGAGAGAAACCGAGAGAGAGAGGGGGAGAGAGATAGAGAGATAGAGAGAGTGAGAGGGGGAGAGATTGATTGATACATAAAGGGAGGGGGAGAGATAGATAAATAGAGAGAGTGGGAGACAGAGATAGAGAGATGGATAGAAAGAAAGAGTAGAGATGGGGATGAGATGTTGAGTGGGAGAGCGAGGGAGAGAGAGAGATTGAGAAGAGAGAGAGAGATTGAGAGAGGGGGAGAGATTGAGAGGGGGAGAGGTAGATTGATAGATAGATAGAGAGAGACAGGAATAGAGAGGGAAAGAGAGAGCGGGGGGAGAGAGAGATAGAGATAGAGAGAAATAGAGAGATAGAGAGATGGAGAGAGAGAGATAGAAAGAGAGAGGGAGAAAGAGAGAGAGAGAGCGAGGGAAGAGAGATAGAGATATAGAGAGAGTGAGACAGAGAGGGCATGGGAGTGAGGGAGAGAGAGTGTGAAAGAGAGAGATAGAGAAGAGAGAGTGTGTGTGTGAGAAAGCGAGTGAAAGAGAGTGAGAGTGAGAGAGACAGAGAGAGAGTGTGTGTGTATGAGAGAGAGAGAGTGGGAGCAGAAAGAGTGTGAGAGAAAGAGAGAGAGATAGAGAGAGATGGAGATAGAGAGAGAGAAATATATATAGAGAGTGGGAGAGAGAGCAACAGTGAGAGATAGAGAGAGCGAGAGAGTGATAGAGAGAGAGGGAGAGAGAAAGAGAGAGAGGGAGAGATGGAGAGGGAGAGAGAGAGATATAGACAGATAAAGAGAGAGAGGGAGAGAGAGAGATAGAGATAGAGATAGAGAGAGGGAGAGAGAGGGGGAGAGATAGAGAGAGGGGGAGAGATTGAGAGGGGGAGATATAGATTAATAGATAGAGAGATAGTGGTAGAGAGAGGGAGAAAGAGCGGGGGGTGAGAGAGATAGAGATAGAGAGAAATAGAGAGATAGAGAGATGGAGAGAGAGAGATGGAGAGAGAGGGAGAGAGAGGGAGAAAGAGAGAAAGAGCGAGGGAAGAGAGATAGAGATACAGAGAGAGTGAGAGAGAGGGGGGATGGGAGTGACGGAGTGAGGGATAGAGGGAGAGAGAAAGAGAGAGAGGAGAGAGAGAGAGAAAGAAACAGAGAGATAAAGAGCGAGGGAAAGAGGGAGAGAGAGAAATATATATTTATATAGAGAGAGAGAGTGAGAGAGAGAGAGAGAGAAATGGAGAGAGGGAGAGGGAGAATAAAGAGGGAGAGAGTGGCAAAGGAGAGACAGAGATACACACACACATAGAGTGAAGAGAGCGGAATGGAGAGGGAGAGAGACCGAGAGAGAGAGAGGGAGACAGAGATAGAGAGATAGAGAGTGTGAGAGGGGGAGAGATTGATTGATACATAAAGGGGGGGATAGATAGAGAGAGAGTGGGAGACAGAGATAGGGAGAGGGAGAGAAAGAGAGAGTAGAGTTGGGGATGAGAAGTTGAGTGAGAGAGCGAGGGAGAGAGAGAGAGATTGAGAGAGGGGGAGAGGGGGGAGAGATAGAGAGCAGGGAAACAGAGAGAGGGAGAGGGAGAGAGAGCAGGGAAATAGAGAGAGAGAGTGGATAGAGAGAGAGGGCAAGAGAGAGAGAGGGAGAGAGCTAGATAATAGGGAGAGAGTGGGAAAGGGGGAGCGAGATAGAAACAGAGAGACAGAGAGAGAGATATAGATAGATAAAGAGAGAGAGAGAGAGAGGGAGAGAGGGGGGAGAGATAGAGAGCAGGGAAACAGAGAGAGGGAGAGGGAGAGAGAGCAGGGAAATAGAGAGAGTGTGGAGAGAGAGAGAGAGAGCAAGAGAGAGGTAGAGAGGTAGAAAAGAGGGAGAGAGTGGGACAGGGGGAGAGAGATTGAGAGAGTGGTAAAGGAGAGAGAGATACACACACACGCACAGAGAAGAGAGAGAAAGGGAGAGGGAGAGAGACCGAGAGAGAGAGAGGTGGAGAGAGACCGAGAGAGAGAGAGGTGGAGAGAGATAGAGAGATAGAGAGAGTGAGAGGGGGAGAGATTGATTGATACATAAAGGGAGAGGGGAGAGATAGATAAATAGAGAGAGTGGGAGACAGAGATAGAGAGAAGGAGAGAAACAGATAGTAGAGATGGGGATGAGAAGTTGAGTGAGAGAGCGAGGGAGAGAGTGTGTGAGAGAGAGAGAAAGAGAAGAAAGAGAGAGATTGAGAGAGGGGGAGAGATTGAGGGGGGAGAGGTAGATTGATAGATAGAGAGAGACAGGAATAGAGAGGGAAAGAGAGAGCGGGGGAGAAAGAGATAGAGATAGAGAGAAATAGAGAAATAGAGAGATGGAGAGAGAGAGATAGAAAGAGAGAGGGAGAAAGAGAGAGAGAGCGAGGGAAGAGAGATAGAGATATAGAGAGAGTGAGAGAGAGGGCAAGGGAGTGAGGGAGTGAGGGAGAGAGAGTGTGAAAGAGAGAGATAAAGAAGAGAGAGAGTGTGTGTGAGAAAGTGAGTGAAGGAGAGAGAGAGACAAAGTGAGAGTGTGTGTGTGAGTGAGAGAGAGAGAGTGTGTGTGTTAGAGAGAAAGAGCGGGAGCAGAAAGACTGTGAGAGAAAGAGCGAGAGAGAGATAGAGAGAGAGATGGAGATTGAGAGAAAGAGAGATATAGAGCGAGAGGGGGAGGGAGAGAGATGGAGAGCGAGAGGGAGAGAGAGAGATGGAGAGAGCGACAGAGTAATAGAGAGAGAGGGAAAGAGGAAGAGAGAGAGGGAGAGGGAGAGGGAGAGATGGAGAGTGGGAGAGATAGATAGAGACAGATAAAGAGAGAGAGAGAGAGAGAAATGGAAAGGGAGAGAGGGGGAGAGATAGAGAACAGGGAAACAGAGAGAGGGAGAGGGAGAGAGAGAGCAGGGAAATAGAGAGAGAGAGTGGAGAGAGAGAGAAAGAGAGAGGGAGAGAGAGAGGTAGAAAAGATGGAGAGAATGGGAAAGAGGGAGAGAGATTGAGAGATGGGGAGAGATTGAGAGGGGGAGATAGATTGAGAGGTCGATAGAGAGAGGAAGACAGAGAGGGAGAGGGAGCGGGGAGAGAGAGATAGAGATAGAGAGATGGAGAGAGAGATAGAAAGAGAGAGGCAGAAAGAGAGAGAGAGCGGCGAGAGATGGTTAGAGATACAGAGAGAGAATGAGAGAGGGGTAAAGGAGAGAGAGAGAGATACACACACAGAGAGGGAGAGAGAGAGAAGAGAGAGAAGAGAGAGAAAGGGAGTGCGAGAGAGACAGAGAAAGAGAGAGGGAGAGAGAGATAGAGTTATAGAGAGAGGGGGGAGAGATTGATAGATAAATAAAGAGAGAGGGGGGAGAGATAGATAGATAGAGAGAGAGATAGTGAGAGGGAGAGAAAGAGAGAGTAGAGATGGAGATGAGAGAGTGAGTGTGAGAGTGAGGGAGAGAGAGTGTGTGAGGGAGAGAGAGATTGAGAGAGGGGGAGAGATTGAGAGGGGGAGGGAGAGTGAGAGATGGAGAGAGCGACAAAGTCATAGAGAGAGAGAGGGAAAGAGAAAGAGAGAGAGGGAGAGGGAGAGGGAGAGGGAGAGGGAGAGATGGAGAGTGGGAGAGAGATACATAGATAGATAAAGAGCGAGAGAGAGAGTGGGAAAGGGGGAGAGAGATTGAGAGGGGGAGAGAGATATAGACAGATAAAGAGCGAGAGAGAGAGAGAGAGAGAGGGAGAGATGGAGAGGGGGAGAGAGAGATATAGACAGATAAAGAGCGAGAGAGAGAGAGAGAGAGGGAGAGAGGGGGGAGAGATAGAGAGTAGGGAAACAGAGAGAGGGAGAGGGAGAGGGAGCAGGGAAATAGAGAGAGAGTGGAGAGAGAGAGAAAGAGAGAGCAAGAGAGAGAGAGAGAGGTAGAAAAGAGGGAGAGAGTGGGAAAGAGGGAAAGAGATTGAGAGAGGGGTAAAGGAGAGAGAGAGAGAGATACACACACAGAGAGGGAGGGAGAGAGAGAAGAGAGAGAAAAGGAGTGTGAGAGAGACCGAGAGAAAGAGAGAGGGGGAGAGATTGATAGATATATAAAGAGAGAGGGGGGAGAGATAGATAGATAGAGAGAGTGGGAGAGAGAGATAGATAGAGAGAGAGAAAGAGAGAGTACAGATGGAGATGAGAGAGTGAGGGAGAGAGAGAGTGAGAGAGAGAGATAGAAAAGAGAGAGAGTTTGAGAAGGGTGGGAGAGATTGAGAGGGGGCAGATAGATTGAGAGGTAGATAGAGAGAGGAAGACAGAGAGGGAGAGAGCAGGGAGAGAGAGATAGAGATAGAGAGATAGAGAGATGGAGAGAGATAGAAAGATAGAGAGATGAGATTGAGAGAGAGATAGAGAGAGAGTGAGAGAGATAGAGAGATAGAGAGATGAGAAGTGGGAGAGATAGGGACAGAGTGTGTGAGAGAGAGTAAGAGAGAGAAGGGGCAAGAGAAAGAGAGAGAGCGGAGGAGAGGGAACAAGAGATGGGGGAGAAAGAGAGAGACACAGAGGGATAGATAGAGAGAGAGAGCGAGAGAGAGAGAGAGAGAGAGGGAAAGAGAGTGTGAGAGAAAAAGAGAGATCGAGAGAGATAGAGAGAGGGGGCGAGGGAGAGAGGCTGAGTGAGAGGGAAAGAGAAAGATAGTGGGGAAGAGAGAGAGAGTGATAGAGAGATAGAGAGAGAGTGTGGGAGAAAGTGAGTGAGAGAGAGTGAGAGAGTGAGAGACGGAGATAGTGTGTGTGAGAGAGAGTGTGTGTGAGAGAGAGCGGGACAAGAAAGAGTGTGAGAGAAAGAGAGAGAGATGGAAATAGAGAGAGAGAGTCATAGATAGAGAGGGAGAGAGAAAGAGAGAGAGAGGGAGAGATGGAGAGCGGGAGAGAGAGATATAAATAAATAAAGAGATAGAGAGAGATTGAGATAGAGATAGAGATAGGGAGAGAGGGGGGAGAGATAGAGAGCAGGGAAACAGAGAGAGGGAGAGGGAGAGAGAGTAGGGAAAAAGAGAGAGAGAGTGGAGAGAGAGAGAGAGCAAGAGAGAGAGTGGGAGAGAGGTAGAAAAGAGGGGGAGAGTGGGAAAGGGGGAGAGAGATTGAGAGAGTGGTAAAGGAGAGAGAATACACAGAGAGAGAGAGAGAAGAGAGAGAAAGGGAGAGGAAAAGAGACCGAGAGAGAGAGGGGGAGATAGATAGAGAGATAGAGAGAGTGAGAGGGGGAGAGATAGATTGATACAATAAGGGAAGGGGAGAGATAGATAAATAGAGAGAGTGGGAGACAGAGATAGAGAGAGGGAGAGAAAGAGAGAGTAGAGATGGGGATGAGAAGTTGAGTGAGAGAGCGAGGGAGAGAGAGTGTGAGAGAGGGATTGAGAAGAGAGAGAGAGATATATAGAGCGAGAGGGAGAGATGGAGAGCGGGAGAGAGTGGGAGAGAGAGCAACAGTGGGAGATAGAGAGAGCGAGAGAGTCATAGCGAGAGAGGGAGAGAGAAAGAGAGAGAGGGAGAGATGGAGAGGGGGAGAGAGAGATATAGACATATAAAGAGCGAGAGAGAGAGAGAGAGAGCGAGAGATGGGGGAGAGATAGAGAGTATGGAAACAGAGAGAGGGAGAGGGAGAGGGAGCATGGAAATAGAGAGAGAGTGGAGAGAGAGAAAGAGAGAGCAAGAGAGAGATAGGTATAAAAGAGGGAGAGAGTGGGAAAGAGGGAGAGAGATTGAGAGAGGGTTAAAGGAGAGAGAGAGATACACACACAGAGAGGGAGGGAGAGAGAGAAGAGAGAGAAAAGGAGTGCGAGAGAGACCGAGAGAAAGAGAGAGGTTGAGAGAGAGAATGTGTGATAGAGAGAGGGGGAGAGATGGAGAGGGGGAGAGAGAGATATAGACAGATAAAGAGCGAGAGAGAGAGAGAGGGAGAGAGGGGGGAGAGATAGAGAGTAGGGAAACAGAGAGAGGGAGAGGGAGAGGGAGCAGGGAAATAGAGAGAGAGTGGAGAAAGAGAGAAAGAGAGAGCAAGAGAGAGAGAGGTATAAAAGAGGGAGAGAGTGGGAAAGTGGGAGAGAGATTGAGAGAGGGGTAAAGGAGAGAGAGAGAGATACACACGCAGAGAGGGAGGGAGAGAGAGAAGAGAGAGAAAAGGAGTGCGAGAGAGACCGAGAGAAAGAGAGAGGTTGAGAGAGAGAAAGTGTGATAGAGAGAGGGGAGAGATTGATAGATATATAAAGAGAGGGGGGAGAGATAGATAGATAGAGAGAGTGGGAGAGAGAGATAGAGAGAGGGAGAGAAAGAGAGAGTACAGATGGAGATGAGAGAGTGAGGGAGAGAGAGAGTGAGGGAGAGAGATAGAAAAGAGAGAGATTGAGAAGGGTGGGAGAGATTGAGAAGGGGGAGATAGATTGAGAGGTAGACAGAGAGGGAGAGAGCAGGGAGAGAGAGATAGAGATAGAGAGATAGAGAGATGGAGAGAGATAGAAAGATAGAGAGATGAGATTGAGAGAGAGATAGAGAGAGTGAGAGAGATAGAGAGATAGAGAGATGAGAAGTGGGAGAGATAGGGACAGATTGTGTGAGAGAGAGTAAGAAAGAGAAGGGGCAAGAGAAAGAGAGAGAGCGGAGGAGAGGGAACAAGAGAGGGGGGAGAAAGAGAGAGACACATAGAGATAGATAGAGAGAGAGCGAGAGAGAGAGGGAAAGAGAGTGTGATAGAAAAAGAGAGATCGAGAGAGATAGAGAGGGGGCGAGGGAGAGAGAGTGAGTAAGAGGGAAAGAGAAAGAGAGTGGGGAAGAGAGAGAGAATGATAGAGAGATAGAGAGAGAGTGGGAGAAAGTGAGTGAGAGAGAGTGAGAGAGAGAGACGGAGATAGTGTGTGTGTGTGTGAGAGAGAGAGAGTGTGTGTGAGAGAGAGCGGGAACAGAAAGAGTGTGAGAGAAAGAGAGAGTGTCATAGACAGGAAATCAAGAGAGAGAGAGAGAGAGAGATAGAGATAGAGATAGAGAGAGGGAGAGAGGGGGGAGAGATAGAGAGCAGGGAAACAGAGAGAGGGAGAGGGAGAGAGAGCAGGAAAAAGAGAGAGAGAGTGGAGAGAGAGAGAGAGAGCAAGAGAGAGAGAGGGAGAGAGGTAGAAAAGAGGGAGAGAGTGGGAAAGGGGGAGAGAGATTGAGAGAGTGGTAAAGGAGAGAGAGATACAAAGAGAGAGAGAAGAGAGAAAGAAAGAGGGAGAGAGATTGATTGATACATAAAGGGAGGGGGGGAGATAGATAGATAGATAGAGAGAGTGGGAGACAGAGATAGAGAGAGGGAGAGAAAGAGAGAGTAGAGATGGGGATGAGAAGTTGAGTGAGAGAGCGAGGGAGAGGGAGTGTGAGAGAGAGAGATTGAGAAGAGAGAGGGATTGAGAGTAGGGGACATATTGAGAGGGGGAGAGATAAATTGATAGATAGATAGAGAGAGAGGATGAGTGAGGGAGGAAGAGCAGGGGGAGAGAGAGATAGAGATAGAGAGATGGAGACAGAGAGATAGAAAGAGAGAGGGAGATAGAGAGATGGAGACAGAGAGATAGAAAGAGAGAGGGAGAAAGAGAGAGAGAGCGAGGGAAGAGAGATAGAGATATAGAGAGAGGGTGAGAGAGATAGAGAAGAGAGAGTCATAGAGAGAGAGGGAGAGAGAAAGAGAGTGAGGGAGAGATGGAGAGCGGGAGAGAGAAATATAGATAAATAAAGAGAGTGAGTGAGAGATAAAGATAGAGATAGAGATAGAGATAGAGAGAGGGAGAGAGGGGGGAGAGATAGAGAGCAGGGAAATAGAGAGAGGGAGAGGGAGAGAGAGCATGGAAATAGAGAGAGAGAGTGGATAGAGAGAGAGGGCAAGAGAGAGAGAGGGAGAGAGGTAGAAAAGAGGGAGAGAGTGGGAAAGGGGGAGAGAGATAGACACAGAGAGACAGAGACATAAGAGAGAGAAAGGGAGAGGGAGAGAAATCGAGAGAGAGAAGGGGAGAGAGATAGAGAGATAGAGAGAGTGAGAGGGGGAGAGATTGATTGATACATAAAGGGAGGGGGGAGAGATAGATAAATAGAGAGAGTGGGAGACAGAGATAGAGAGGGAGAGAAAGAGAGAGTAGAGATGGGGATGAGATGTTGAGTGAGAGAGCGAGGGAGAGAGAGAGATTGAGAAGAGAGAGAGAGATTGAGAGAGGGGGAGAGATTGAGAGGGGGAGAGGTAGATTGATAGATAGATAGAGAGAGACAGGAATAGAGAGGGAAAGAGAGAGCGGGGGGAGAGAGAGATAGAGATAGAGAGAAATAGAGAGATAGAGAGATGGAAAGAGAGATATAGAAAGAGAGAGGGAGAAAGAGAGAAAGTGGGAGCAGAAAGAGTGTGAGAGAAAGAGAGAGAGATAGAGAGAGAGATGGAGATAGAGAGAGAGAAATATATATAGAGAGTGGGAGAGAGAGCAACAGTGAGAGATAGAGAGAGCGAGAGAGTGATAGAGAGAGAGGGAGAGAGAAAGAGAGAGAGGGAGAGATGGAGAGGGAGAGAGAGAGATATAGACAGATAAAGAGAGAGAGGGAGAGAGAGAGATAGAGATAGAGATAGAGAGAGGGAGAGAGAGGGGGAGAGATAGAGAGAGGGGGAGAGATTGAGAGGGGGAGATATAGATTAATAGATAGATAGAGAGATAGTGGTAGAGAGAGGGAGAAAGAGCGGGGGGAGAGAGAGATAGAGATAGAGAGAAATAGAGAGATAGAGAGATGGAGAGAGAGAGATGGAGAGAGAGGGAGAGAGAGGGAGAAAGAGAGAAAGAGCGAGGGAAGAGAGATAGAGATACAGAGAGAGTGAGAGAGAGGGGGGANATAGAGAGATAGAGAGATGGAGAGAGAGAGATGGAGAGAGAGGGAGAGAGAGGGAGAAAGAGAGAAAGAGCGAGGGAAGAGAGATAGAGATACAGAGAGAGTGAGAGAGAGGGGGGATGGGAGTGACGGAGTGAGGGAGAGAGGGAGCGAGAAAGAGAGAGAGAGGAGAGAGAGAGAAAAAGAAACAGAGAGATAAAGAGCGAGGGAAAGAGGGAGAGAGAGAAATATATATTTATATATAGAGAGAGAGTGAGAGAGAGAGAGAGAAATGGAGAGAGGGAGAGGGAGAATAAAGAGAGAGATAGAGAGAGGGATAGAGAGAGAGGGGGTGAGGGGGAGAGATTGAGAAGAGAGAGATTGAGAGAGGGGAGAGATTGAGAGGGGAAGAGATAGATTGATAGATAGATAGAGAGAGAGGAAGAGTGAGGGAGAGAGAGAGCGGGCAGAGAGAGAGATGGAGATAGAGGGAAATAGAGAGATAGACAGATGGAGAGAGAGATACATAGAGAGAGGGAGAAAGAGAGAGAGAGCGAGGGAAGAGAGATAGAGAGATATAGAGAGAGTGTGAGAGAGAGAGGGCATGGGAGTGAGGGAGTGAGGGAGAGAGAGTGTGAGAGAGAGATAGAGAAGAGAGAGTCATAGAGAGAGAGAGAGTGAGAGAGATAGAGAGATAGAGAGATGAGAAGTGGGAGAGATAGGGAGTGTGTGTGTGAGAGAGAAAGAGAGAGAGTAAGAGAGAGAGGGGGCGAGAGAAAGAGAGTGACACAGAGAGATAGATAGAGAGAGAGCGAGAGAGAGAGGGAAAGAGAGTGTGAGAGAAAAAGAGAGATCGAGAGAGATAGAGAGAGGGGGCGAGGGAGAGAAAGCGAGTGAGAGGGAAAGAGAAAGAGAGTGGGGAAGAGAGAGAGAGTGATAGAGAGATAGAGAGTGTGGGAGAAAGTGAATGAGAGAGAGTGAGAGAGAGAGACGGAGATAGTGTGTGTGTGAGAGAGAGAGAGTGTGTGTGAGAGAGAGCGGGACCAGAAAGAGTGTTAGAGAAAGAGAGAGAGAGATGGAAATAGAGAGAGAGAGAAATGTAGAGAGAGAGGGAGGGAGAGAGCAATAGTGAGAGATAGAGAGAGCGAGAGAGTCATAGAGAGAGAGGGAGAGAGAAAGAGAGAGAGGGAGAGATGGAGAGCGGGAGAGAGATATAAATAAATAAAGAGAGAGAGAGAGATAGAGATAGAGATAGAGAGAGGGAGAGAGAGGGGGGAGAGATAGAGAGCAGGGAAACAGAGAGAGGGAGAGGGAGAGAGAGCAGGGAAATAGAGAAAGAGTGGATAGAGAGAGGGCAAGAGAGAGAGAGGGAGAGAGGTAGAAAAGAGGGAGAGAGTGGGAAAGGGGGAGAGAGATTGAGAGAGTGGTAAAGAAGAGAGAGAGATACACAAAGAGAGAGAGAGAGAAGAGAGAGAAAGGGAGAGGGAGAGAGACCGAGAGAGAGGGGGAGAGAGGTAGAGAGATAGAGAGAGTGAGAGGGGGAGAGATTGATTGATACATAAAGGGGGGGAGAGATAGATAAATAGAGAAAATGGGAGACAGAGATAGAGAGAGGGAGAGAAAGAGAGAGTAGAGATGGGGATGAGAAGTTGAGTGAGAGAGCGAGGGAGAGAGAGTGAGAAAGAGATAGATAGAGAGAGACGCGAATAGAGAGGGAAAGAGAGAGCGGGGGGAGAGAGAGATAGAGATAGAGAGAAATAGAGAGATAGAGAGATGGAGAGAGAGATAGAAAGAGAGAGGGAGAAAGAGAGAGAGAGAGCGAGGGAAGAGAGATAGAGATATAGAGAGTGAGAGAAAGAGGGCATGGGAGTGAGGGAGTGAGGGAGAGAGAGTGTGAAAGAGAGATAGAGAAGAGAGAGAGAGTGTGAGAAAGTGAGTGAAAGAGAGCGAGAGAGAGAGAGACAGAGAGAGAGTGTGTGAGAGAGAGAGAGAGCGGGAGCAGAAAAAGTGTGAGAGAAAGAGAGAGAGATAGAGAGAGATGGAGATAGAGAGAGAGATATATAGAGCGAGAGGGAGAGATGGAGAGCGGGAGAGAGTGGGAGAGAGAGCAACAGTGAGAGATAGAGAAAGCGAGAGAGTCATGGAGAGAGAGAGGGAGAGAGAAAGACAGAGAGGGAGAGATGGAGAGGGGGAGAGAGAGATATAGACAGATAAAGAGAGAGAGGGAGGGAGAGAGATAGAGATAGAGATAGAGAGAGGGAGAGAGAGGGGTGAGAGATAGAGAGCAGGGAAACAGAGAGAGGGAGAGGGAGTGAGAGCAGGGAAATAGAGAGAGAGTGGAGAGAGAGAGCAAGAGAGAGAGTGGAGAGAGAGAGAGAGAGGGATAGAGGTAGAAAAGAGGGAGAGAGTGGGAAAGGGGGAGAGAGATTGAGAGAGTGGCAAAGGAGAGAGAGATACAAACACACACACACACACAGAGTTAAGAGAGAGAAAGGGAGAGGGAGAGAGACCGAGAGAGAGAGAGGGAGACAGAGATAGAGAGATAGAGAGAATGAGAGGGGGAGAGATTGATTGATACATAAAGGGGGGAGAGATAGATAGAGAGAGTGGGAGACAGAGATAGGGAGAGGGAGAGAGCAATAGTGAGAGAGAGAGAGGGAGGGACAGAGCAATAGTGAGAGATAGAGAGAGCGAGAGAGTCATAGAGAGAGAGGGAGAGAGAAAGAGAGAGAGGGAGAGATGGAGAGCGGGAGAGAGATATAAATAAATAAAGAGAGAGAGAAAGATAGAGATAGAGATAGAGAGAGGGAGAGAGGGGGGGGAGAGATAGAGAGCAGGGAAACAGAGAGAGGGAGAGGGAGAGAGAGCAGGGAAATAGAGAGAGGGCAAGAGAGAGAGAGGGAGAGAGGTAGAAAAGAGGGAGAGAGTGGGAAAGGGGGAGAGAGATTGAGAGAGTGGCAAAGGAGAGAGAGATACAAACACACACACACACAGAGTTAAGAGAGAGAAAGGGAGAGGGAGAGAGACCGAGAGAGAGAGAGGGAGACAAAGATAGAGAGATAGATAGAGTGAGAGGGGGAGAGATTGATTGATACATAAAGGGGGGAGAGATAGATAGAGAGAGTGGGAGACAGAGATAGGGTGAGGGAGAGAAAGAGAGAGTAGAGATGGGGATGAGAAGTTGAGTGAGAGAGCGAGGGAGAGAGAGAGATTGAGAGAGGGGGAGAGATTGAGAGGGGAAGAGATAGATGGATAGATAGAGAGAGAGAGAAGAAGAGTGAGGGAAAGAGAGAGCGGGCAGAGAGAGATAGAGATAGAGGGAAATAGAGAGATAGAGAGATGGAGAGAGAGCGATACACAGAGAGAGGGAGAAAGAGAGAGAGAGCGAGGGAAGAGAGATAGAGAGATATATAGAGAGAGTGAGAGACAGGGCATGGGAGTGAGGGAGTGAGGGAGAGAGAGTGTGAGAGAGAGATAGAAAAGAGAGAGAGAGAGATTGAGAGAGGGGGAGAGATTGAGAGGGGGAGATATAGATTAATAGATAGAGAGATAGTGGAAGAGAGAGGGAGAAAGTGCGGGGGGAGAGAGAGATAGAGATAGAGAGAAATAGAGAGATAGAGAGATGGAGAGAGAGAGATGGAGAGAGAGGGAGAGAGAGGGAGAAAGAGAGAAAGAGCGAGGGAAGAGAGATAGAGATACAGAGAGAGTGAGAGAGAGGGGGGATGGGAGTGACGGAGTGACGGAGTGAGGGAGAGAGGGAGAGAGAAAGAGAGAGAGAGGAGAGAGAGAGAAAGAAACATAGAGATAAAGAGCGAGCGAAAGAGGGAGAGAGAGAAATATATTTATATATAGAGAGAGTGAGAGAGAGAGAGAAATGGAGAGAGGGAGAGGGAGAATAAAGAGAGAGAGAGGGATAGAGAGAGAGGGGGTGAGGGGGAGAGATTGAGAAGAGAGAGATTGAGAGAGGGGGAGAGATTGAGAGGGGAAGAGATAGATTGATAGATAGATAGAGAGAGAGGAAGACTGAGGGAGAGAGAGAGCGGGCAGAGAGAGAGATGGAGATAGAGGGAAATAGAGAGATAGACAGATGGAGAGAGATACATAGAGAGAGGGAGAAAGAGAGAGAGAGTGAGGGAAGAGAGATTGAGAGATATAGAGAGAGGGCATGGGAGTGAGGGAGTGAGGGAGAGAGAGTGTGAGAGAGAGATAGAGAAGAGAGAGTCATAGAGAGAGAGAGTGAGAGAGATAGAGAGATAGAGAGATGAGAAGTGGGAGAGATAGGGAGTGTGTGTGTGAGAGAGAAAGAGAGAGAGTAAGAGAGAGGGGGCGAGAGAAAGAGAGAGAGCGGAGGAGAGGGAACAAGA